>SEYY01002402.1:7500-19996 GCA_009176605.1 Armadillidium nasatum
AAACTCGGTTCTTTTCATTTTCAGGGAATCATTTGAAATTTTAACCTTAATATACGAAATCGGACAACTTGATGAAGCTCATTTGGTGTATATATATATATATATATATATATATATATATATATATATATATATATATATATATATATATATATATATATATATATATATATATATATATATATATATATATATATATATATATATATATATATTATGAGCTTCACAAAAAAATAAAAAATTTATATATTTAGAATTGTTCGTTTACAAATGTCAATGACTTCAGGTTAAAATTGAAAATGACTCTTTGAAAGTGACAAGGTCCAAACCAAACTTGGCAGAAGAACCAAAACATAGATCTAGTTGTTCCCGTTTTTATAAGATCATGAATACTTATCTATTCGAACCTTTCTTTTCTCAAGTCGATAGCTAATGGCAAATTTATTTCTTGGAGGAACTCCTAATTTTATTCCTCCTTTGGGTGCCTCTGATCATTTCATAATCCTATATTCTGTCCCATACTTTCAGATGGACCGTCGGAGTGCCTTCAGTGGCACTTTCGTGCTGCACGTTGGAGATTTTTTCAGTCAAACCTCTTTGACTTTCCTTGGAGGGCATTGCTGCTTTGATTTATGTTCAAAAGAACATATAACAGTGATGTTATTCTCAGGAACGAAATCTCTTATCTCATTTTCATATCCTTCTACCTAAGACGACAAATTTTTTTTTATTAACTTATTCTTACTAAGTTTAACAATCTTTCTTTCTTTGTTCCACCCTCTTTAATTGAGAGTGAAAGGCTGTTTATATATATATATATATATATATATATATATATATATATATATATATATATATATATATATATATATATATATATATATATATATATATATATATATATATATATATATATATATAAATGCGTGTTTGTGTGTGTGTTTGTATGTGTGTGTGTTAAAAGTTAAGAAATTGCCTTAAGCTTTCATGTAAAAAAAACACCCGTATATCGAGATAACCTACATAAATTTACATACATTTTTTTGGATAAAAAAATAATATGACACACTAGCATATATCTAATAGAGAATATACTAATGCAAGAAGTAAATCCAGACCATTATTTAGAAGTAAATGAAATATTTTAGGGGTCGAAGAAAATAATTTAAAATTTTATTGAATTTAACATTTGAAATTAAAATAAGTTAAATCAAAATTAATATTTAAACAAATTCAAGTGGAGCAACAAAATTTTCGAGCCAGGTCTTTTAAGTAATTTTAAATAAAAATCATCTGCGAAGCAACAAAATTTTTAATTAGTTTCTTATAAATAACTTTCATCGAACAAATGTTTTGAATTGTTAATTATTAAAACTTCTTCTAGACAATTTCTGGTCGATAAAGGATGGGGATTTCGACACAGTCAGGATAAATGAGGATTAATTCTTCGCATGGCTCTAGAGGCTGGGAACCTTTTAAACCAGTTTCACCCCCTCCCCTCTCCTTTACGTACGGCTGCAGGAATATGAAATTTCTATAGCTGACACTACCCTGCATATGGTATTGAGAACAATATATTTATATATATATATATATATATATATATATATATATATATATATATATATATATATATATATATATATATATATATATATATATATATATATATATATATATATATATATATATATATATATATATATATATATTTATGAATTATTATTCATGAACCTCCTCTTCGGATTTCTCTGAACTGTCGTATCATAGAAGTAAAACTCTATGCTTTTGTGCTATAGGGCACGGGCTCGATTCTACTTACTATAGCAAACTTTAAACTTCGATGCTTCATGAATATTTAGTCTGCGAGAAGCTTAGCAGATTGAAATTATTTCTCTCTCTCTCTCTCTCTCTCTCTATATATATATATATATATATATATATATATATATATATATATATATATATATATATATATATATATATATATATATATATATATATATTATATATATATATATATATATATTCTGCTTTGCAAGCAAAATAATATTGAAAGCTTTAAGATTATAATATAGATTAAGATTAAAATTATAATAGATTATATATAATTAAATCGTTTTGTAAATAAAAATATATTTCAAATTAAAGTATAGATAAAGTATCAAAACAAAACTTAAATGAACTACAACTACAAACTATATGAAAACTTTGTTTTTAAGGTTCTGTTTTAAAGTAAATTTTAACTCATTTTATTAAAAAAAATAACAAGAAGATTAAATTAAATTTGTTGCCTAATATTGAAGGTTTTCAGAAACTGCGCGTTTATCACCTGTGTATTTCATAAAAGCTCTATTTTGAATAAAAAGAAAATAAAAACATTGGGTGGAGCTTAATTGATCTGTGATTGGCTGAACCTGAAATGACCTCCATTTTGTATATATATGTATTTCCAGCTTAACCAGAACGAACTTCTGTCCACGACTGTACATATATATATATATATATATATATATATATATATATATATATATATATATATATATATATATATATATATATATATATATCATAATATTTCTAAATGCAACATGAGATGGTAGCATAGATAATATGCTGCTATATCTTCAAATGAGATACTGTAAACGTAAACATTATTACACTTTGACTTAGAACTGATATCTCAAATGAAATAATGAAATGTCTGTAACAAAAAAAACACAAAAAATTCTTTCTCTCTCTCTCTCTCTCTCTCTCTATATATATATATATATATATATATATATATATATATATATATATATATATATATATAATATATATATATATATATATATATATATATATATATATATATATATATATATATATATAATTGCATGTATCTTTGATAGGTCCATTTTTTCCCCCCAGGGTTCGCCATACCTAAATCCGACCCTGTTCACTTTAGCCACTTGAGGGTTATATTAAAATAGAGAGGAACAACATAATTTCCTAACTCCAGTTTTTAATCGTTTGTCCAGTTAATTAATATCTGAAGATACTTCTTATTTAACGTATGCACGTAGCTCACATCTGTCAACTATGCTTCCCTTTTATTTTTCTTTATCAGCGTTAAAACTAGGGATGGAGCGATACCAAAATTTTTACCGATACCGATACCGATACCTAAAAATTCCCCGAAGCCGATACCCGATACCCGATACCTGAAAATATGCCGATACTTGCCGATACTACCGATACCAATACTTTACTCCTATACAAATTTTTGATACCTTTGCCGATACCGATACCGATACCGATACCGATACCGAAAAATATGCCGATACCAATACCGATACCGATACTTCACTCCATCCCTAGTTAAAACCCAGAAACCTGTTAGCAACTGTACAAGTTTTTGCCTTTGAGGTACTAATATATTTTTAATCAAAAATTTATGAACTTTAGATACTAAAATAAAAAAAATAAATGAATAAATAAAGGCCATCTTATTTTTATTCTTTTTATTCATTGTCACTTAATCGTACATTTTCATATATAATTAAAATGAAAAAGTAAATGAAAATAAATGAAAAGTAATTAGTGGCAGGATAAATAATAGTATCTCATATTTAACACAAATTTTGAAGCAAAAATTAACATTACTTTTATGATAAAAAATTAATATCTCTGAATTAAAGATTTTTTCTCAATACATTGTATTTTTGCAAACGGTTTTTATATTTCTACCCCTTTATTTTTGCTAACAAAACCTATTTCGCAATGGCAAATCTACAAAATTTTCTTAAAGTCCATATATCGATTCTAAAACCCATAATATTAATTCTACTAAATTTGTATTTACAATTAAATTTTGCTGCGAAAATCTACTCACAAATCAAGAAGTTATAATTTACCTTGAAACCGATCGGAATTTTCATTATACAAATCACATTTTATTGAAATACAGTGTATAATAAATATTTTCAATATATCTTTGTTTAAAGCTACTGTTAAATAATGTTATTCAAAACAAGATCAATATGACTGTCATTGCTTGTTCACCTTTGACTTTTACTATTGTATCTTGTTTTACCTCAAAGTTCCAAAATTAATACACGGATTAAAATTTTGCAGAGTGACTGTTCTAAAAGCATTGTTTCGATATAAAATGACCCATAAAACCCACAGCACATAATCCAAATTGCAGAGTAATTGTAGAGTTACCATTCTTACCAGAGACTCCAGGAAGGAGGTGTTCGCATTTGCAAATTAACATAACTTTTCAACTTAAAAGTTTATTCGTCACTAAAAATACTTTTTCCTGAAAGGTAAAACACTTCTTCATATTATTGCTTAACTAAATTTCCACATGAATTATCCACAAATAACAATCGTTAACTGGTCATTGTGCATACCAGGTAATAATAGGAGGGTTTTAGTTGGAATCCATGAATCACTCGAGAATCTTCTACAAATACTTATTTCTTGTTCAGCTCATCTGATATAATTCATTAAACTACCTTCCACAATCCGCTTTCTTTCTTGGGTATTCTTCTGGGTTTTAGGAGAGGCTTACAACGGAAGCAATGACTTCAAAATGGTTATAGCGTTACCCTCTACAGTATCTCAATTTATTGACAGGTTAAAGCTCTCTGTAAAACTTGCAATAAAATTTTGAAATGTGAAATAAAATTTATAAACTTTTTTATACCTCAAATAGTCTAAAAGACAATTATTTTTCAATATATATATATATATATATATATATATATATATATATATATATATATATATATATATATATATATATATATATATATATATATATATATATATATATATATATATATATATATATATATATATATATATATATATATATATATATATATATATATATATATATATATATATATATATATATATATATATATATATATGTATATATATATATATATATATATATATATATAATATATATATATATATATATATATATATATATATATATATATATATATATATATATATATATATATATATATATATATATATATATATATATATATATATATTATATATATATATATATATATATATATATATATATATATATATATATATATATATATATAATATAGTATATATATATATATATATATATATATATATATATATATATATATATATATATATATATATATATATATATGTATATATCATATATATATATATTATATAATATATATATATATATATATATATATATTACAGAGAGGCAAAACTTGCAACAAAATTTTGAAATGTGAAGCAAAAACTATAAACTTTCTTTTATTCCCAAAATATTCTACAAAAAAAAATAAAAAATAAAAAAAAAAAAAAAAAAAATTCTTTCTCACAAAATAAAATATACAATAAAAAGAAAACATAGAATAAAAATAAATACTGTCTGTGACTGAATTTTCTATATTGGTATTGGTTATCTCACAACTGAAAATAAAGGGGAATATATTTTTAAATAAACATTTTATATATAAAAAAAGTTTTTTTTTTGAAAAAAAGAAAAGGAAAAAAAAAAAAAAAGTTGCCTTTTCCATTCGCATATTTTTCAAACTTTCTTTTTTTTTTTTTTAATAAAATATTATTGAATAAAATTAAGTAAAATAAATTAGTTACTAGATATAAATTAATAAAATAAATTGAAACTGATAAATTTAACGTAGATACACTGCCAAAATTGTCCTAACGAATCGTTGGGACAATTGGCAGAAATGTCAACAAATTTTTTCAATTTTTTTCATATTAGAAAATATATTAGTGAAGCGACTTTATTATTCTTAACCTGTCTTTTCTCTACTGAAAATTTTACTCAGACATTTATGCCATTTGTCCCAACGTTTCGTTAGGACAATTTTTGCAGTGTATTAATATTTTACTAATTTTAACTAAATATTAAGTTAGTGATTAGAAAATATTTTGTTTATTTATAAATAAACAGATTTTAAAACTATTTTTTTAAATTGTAATTTAAAATTTATCTTTATTAAACTATTATTAAAAATATTTTCAAATTTTTTTTTTTTTTTTTTTTTTTTTTTTTTTTTTTTTTTTTTTTTTTTTTTAAAATTATTATTAATATTTTTATTAAATTGCTTTTAAAAGTTCTTGTAGTTGTTGGTACTCTTCTATTCTTTTCATTTTAGTGAGTCCAACTCAGACGACAGTTATATATATATATATATATATATATATATATATATATATATATATATATATATATATATATATATATATATATATATATATATATATATTATATATATAATAGGTGGGCATAAGCGCAAATGAAGCGCAAAAGCGCAATTTGCGCATTAATTTTTTTTTTGCGCTTTTGCGTTTTCGCTAAATTTCGAAAATGTGCGCTTTGCATTTGCGCTTAACAACTTTTTAAGAGCGCAAAAGCGCAAAATTTGCGCTTAAAAATATTTGCGCTTTTGCGGAAGTTTTTTGAAATTAGCGCTTACCAATTTGCACTTCATCATTTTTCTTAATAAAAAACAATTTTGGGCTGAATTTCAGTTTCTTATTTAATCAGCCAAATTTTATTACTCTTTTTGCTAATTAAAAGTTAATACTTAAAAATATCAAATTAAAAAAAAAAAAAAAAAAAAAAAAAAAAAAAAAAAAAAAAAAAAAAAAAATATCTTAATATATATATATATATATATATATATATATATATATAATATATATAATATATTTATATATAATTATTATATATATATATATATATATGGTTATTGATATTTATTTTATTGGTTTATTTATGGAACAAAAGCCTTGTCTTCCAATATTTAATAAAACTGACAAGGAGGTAATTAGTAAATAATGACTATTGCTGTTAGTCTTATGTTGCAGGATGAGAAGAATGTGCGGGGGTTCTATTGCCTAACCTCTTCCTCCTAAGGACAATCTCATGGAATTGCAACGAGAGGTGAAAAACATAACTATGCCAAAAGTTAGTCAACTACTTACTAAAGCAGCCAAAGCCAAACAAAGGGAAAGAAAGGGATTTGAACCGAGGTTCAGCAGGATTTTTGATGATTGTGATTTACTTATGGCAACAGCTTGCACCCTCACTTTTGGCATAGGTTAAATGGGGGAAGTATCCAGCTGTCAAAAGGATATTTGAGGAAATAAAGTGTAATATTGCATCGAATTTTACTCCTCCACATCAAGGCACTGAAGGTGATGAATGAATTGAAATGGACCCATTTAAGTGAGCTATTTTTATAAACAAACTTTATATCTCTTAACCTATTTATATATATATATATATATATATATATATATATATATATATATATATATATATATATATATATATATATATATATATATATATATATATATATATATATATATATATATATATATATTATCAATGAGAGATAGAATGAGGAGTGAACTGGTGAGAAGAAATTGGGGTGGAATCAATTTTTGATGCATAGAAAGAAACCAAATGAGATGGTTTGTCACGTGAAGAGAATGGGGGAGGGAGAGAGACTGGAGAGATGCTGGAATGGAGACCAGAAGGAAGGAGACTGGCGGGAAACCAAGGAAGAGATAGATGGAGGCGGTAGAAGAAGCCATACAACGAAGGAAAAAGACACTGGAAAAGTGGAAGACAACCGAATGTTTGAGGACAGAAATGCGTGGAAAATTTTGGAGGAGTAGCACCCGACAGGCGTCAGCCTACCGGTTTGGACGTGATGATGATGATATATATATATATAATAATATAATATATATATATATATATATATAAATATATATTATATATATTATACTATAATATATATATTATAATACACTTAATGTTCAAATGAAACTTAAAAAAGATTTGAGTTCTTGATACCATTTAAATTTTTCAGAAACTGAAGGCCCCATATATCTAGCAGACACCTCTGGAGGAGAAGCTACGGCAAATCTTGGATAGCTGGGATGCAGTAGATGTTCACCACAATACCCCTCTCACTATGAACCTTTTTCCATGTGAATACCAAGAGGTCTGGGTGGACTTGTTTATTAAGTAAAAACCCATTACCCAGCTCAGGGGCAGTGGAGAAATTGTTTAGTCAAGGCTCTGACTTCTAAGACAAGAGGGCAGCCATTGCATCCAGCAATTTTGAAAATTTATTTTCATGAAAGGGAATATGACCCTTTTCAGAATGCAAGAGGACAGCTACGAGGAGGAAGAGATCATAGATGGGTGAATAAATAATAATAAATTCTTTCTCATTTTTTGTTATATATTTTGCATTTATCATAAAATTTAAAATAATTCATTCTTTACATCCTAGCGCTAAATTTTTTTTTTTTTTTTTTTTTTTTTTTTTTTTTTGCTTCAAATTTGGCTTTTAAAAATTTTTTTTATTTGCGGACATGTGCGCTTTGCATTTGCGGACTAAATTTTTGAAAAATGTGCGCTTTTGCATTTGCGGACAAAAATTTTAAATTTTGCTTTTGAGTTTGCGCTCTAAATTTTAAAATTTGCGCGCCCACCTCTGATATATATATATAATATATAACTATATATATATATATTATATATATATATATATATATATATATATATATATCTATATATATATATATTATATATATATATTATATATATATATATATATATATATATATATATATAATATATATATATATATATATATATATACTATATATATATATATATATTATGTATATATATATATATATATATATATATATATATTATATATATATTATATATATATATATATATATATATATATATATATATATATATATATACTTCCTCTCTCATCCAAATGCTGAAGTCCTCTATTTAGGGGATTTCAACGTACACACACTGAGTGGTTGGGTTCTCTCATATGATACAGGTGGAGAGCCAAATCATCAGCATTCTCACATCTGAGCAATTGATTAGGGAACCCACACACATCCAGATGTCCTAACCAATTCTTGAATAACTTGATTTATGCTTCACACTACTTTCTAGTTATAAATACCATTTCCCTCCTATTGGTAACTCTGACCATAATCTTATAGCTCTTAATTAAATGCTTTCTTCCAACAGCTCCCCATGCCTAACGTATTTCTGGCACTTTAATCGGGCTAATGGGGGCAATGCGCCTTTTGCTACTATCATTGGAGTGATCTTGCTTTTCTCGGGGACGATTCTGTTCTGTGAAAAGTAGGGGCAGTAATACTTGAAGGGATGAGCAGATTCATCCTCTTCAACAATCTTTTCTCATCAAAATCCTTGTTCGATGGAATTGTTCTCTTGCCTTCGGGAGAGAGACAATGCTATATGAATGGAAAAACTCTCATCTTCACTCTTGATAATTTTCTTCAGCTCGGAATCGTGCAGGGATGTTTTCAAGGACCAGGTACTTTCATTAAAAGGAAGTGGCTGACTCCATGGCTCTATCTGACAAAATTCTGGCCTCTTGCAAAAAAACTCTAACAACTTCTGTAAACTGCTTTCCTCCTTTATTACTCTGATGTTTCTGTATCTAATACTCCTCTGAAGGCTAATCTCTTCGGCCTCCTTTTTTTCATCTATTCACCTGCTCGATCTGGCATCCCTCTCCTACTCCTTCTCCTCTCAGGTGTCCATGCTCTACTATATTATCAGATGGGTGCATGGGGTCTGAAATCTATGAGCGTCAGGAAGGCCAGTGGCCCGATGGCATTCCCCTCGTGTTCTGAGGGAATGCTTCCGATTAACCCTGTCTCGTTGATCTCTATCTCTATGCCTAATACTAATACTTTTCTCATGATGGAAGCGTGCGTTGTTCAACTATCCCGAAAAAAGGTAGCAGTTTGACCCTTCTAACTATCGACCTATAGCTCTCACTTGTGTTTTATCTAAAATTTTTGAAACTCTCCTCAATCTCATTTCCTGGATCATTGGAGTCTCATCTTTCTCTCTGTACAGTATGGCTTTCGACGTCGAGTCAACTGTGACATACTTCTTTCTTACTGATCTATGGTCTCTATCTTAGGATTCGGGAGTCTTGTGTGGTGGCCTTGACATATCCAAGGCTTTCGACCGGGTATGGATGCGTCATGCTCTCAAGCTCCTTCCTTTGGGTTTCCTCCTTCCCTTTGCTTACTCTTGTCTAGTTTTCTCTCAGATCGTTCCATTTTGGCAGTTGTAGATGGAGCGACCTCTTCCTCCTTTTCTTCAATGTGGTGTCTCAGGTTTGTTTGTCCCAAATTATTCTTGCTTTTCATCAACGAGCTCCTCACTGCATTTTTAACTCTGTTCATTTTATGTGATGACTTGGCTCTCATTCTTCTACTCGTTCAAACTGCTCCCTCTTTTGCTTCTAGAATTGCTTCTCGTCTTCAGCTTTCGATCTATTCTTGCTGATCTGGAGGGATTTCCCGGTGGGGTCATAGCAACCTTGTAAAATTCAACTCTTTAAAAACTCAACTTCTTCACATCTCCCTCTCAAAAACACCTCCTAACTTTCCTATCCTTTCGATGGCTTTCCGTCTCACCTGTAAATAACTTAACATTCTTGGTCTACATAAACAACAAACTTCTTGGAAACACATATTACAATGGTTGCTAAAGCGCCCTTACGAAGCTGGGAGTCCTGTTTAGATTGCGAGAATTTTTTCTTCTGAGCAGTTACTCCAAATATATAGGGTCTTATTCGTCCTTGTATGAGTACTGTTCTCATATTGGGGGCTCGGCTCTCCTCTCTTCTGGATAGGGTTAGTCAAGCTAAAAGATCAATAAACTGTTCTTTCTTTCAAACCCTTTTGTCTCTGCGATGTGAGGTTGGTGCACTATCTCTTTTCTGGCAGGTGCTCGAGGAATTGGCCTCTCGCATTCCTCCACCGTTGGTCGTCTCGTTGAAGGGGTCCTGCTTTCACCAATTTTGTGTGGACGTAGGAAATCCAGGCTAGTCGTGTGGTACCTTCCTTCTTTCCAGCCTTTTTTGTGGAACTCTCTATCATCATTTGTTTTTCCTCCTGTTTTTAATTTCCACTCTTCAAGGTTCCGTTTTCCCACCTGAGGGCTGTGCGTAGGTGTGTGTGTGTGTTGTGTTGAGAGCTTATGTGCATGGTGTGTGCCCTCTCTTGAAAAGGGCTCTGCCCGTGAGTGGTGGCGTTCCTGTAAAATATTATATATATATATATATATATATATATATATATATATATATATATTATATATATATATAATATATATATATATAAATTCTTACACTTCAGTTTAAAAATAGGAAGAATGAATGTTCAAAATTATCATCAACATTTCTATGACTTCCTAAGTTGTTGTTCAAATATACAAATACATCTGAAGAAGTTATTCATATTTCCGTAAGTCATTTCGTCTTATGTGAAAATAAATTTTGAAACCATTTTTGTAAATATTTAAAGCCAATATAAAACAACACGAAAATAGAGATAAAAGATAGAGGTCGATAAGGAGATAAGAAGACATTTAAAAAACTTTAGAAAAAAAAGAAGTTTCGTATCATCACTTCAAAAGAATCTTTCTTGAAAAAACAAACAAGATTCCGAGCAAACTTTTTTTTTTTTTTTTTTTTTTTTTTTTTTTTTTTTTTTTTTTTTTAAGTGTTGATAATCAGTTTAAAAGGAGGTTGTAACCATTGAAATGTTAAGTAACTTCTCGTAAGATTTTCGGGGAAAACTTTTCTACACTAAATTTAAACTTTAACTAAAGTTTAAAAAGAAAAAAAAGAAAAAAAAAGAAAATCTCTCACTATTAATTATTATAGACAGATATTTTGATATATAATTATTTGGTTTTAATACTAAAAATTTCTTCATTTAATTAATTTATTATTGTTTTATATTTGTAACGTTCTTTTTTGTACTTCTGCATTTATTTATTTATTTATTTACTTATTATTATTATTATTGTAATAATAATTATAATAATAATAATAATAATTATAATTATTATTATTAATATTAATTATCTCTTCATTCTTCTTCTTTTCTTTCCTATTATTATTATAAATCATTATTATATTATTATTATTTTATTATTATTATTATTATTATTTATTATTAATTATTTTATATTATTATTATTATTATTATTATTATTATTATTATTATTATTATTATTATTATTTTGTTATTATTATTAATTATTTTTTTTTTTTAATATAAAAAAAAAAAAAAAATTTTAAATTTATTATTTTAATGATAAAATCTTATTTTCCTTTGTATTTGAATTACCAGAAATCAATTAAATACATTTAGTAGCAAAAAGGCAATAAAAAAAATTTATTTTCAAATAAAATTAATTAGTATTTAGAATATATAATATATATATATATATATATATATATATATATATATATATATATATATATATATATATATATATATATATATATATATATATATATATATATATATATATATATATATATATATATATATATATATATATATA
>SEYY01002404.1:0-10000 GCA_009176605.1 Armadillidium nasatum
AACTTCCTGATACATTTTGGGGGTTCACGGGCCCCCTGACGGAGTCTTTCTTGTGGAAGACTTGAAAAGATAGAAGAGGATACAAAGATAAGAGTGCGATCGAAAGAACCTAGAGGAAAATAGAGTTTGACAGTATAAGAAGAAGTATTAGAAGTTTAAAAAAAGGTCTAGAATGTTGAGTTTATCTCCAAGACGATCAGGGATACTAATAGGGAACTGCACTCACTACTCCTCATTTCTGAAGAGGTGGCCCAACCCAAAGTTTAGCCATGCTACACACCGTTTTAAAAACTGACATATATATTATAATATATAATATATATATATATATATATAATATATATATATATATATATATATATATATATATATATATATATATATATATATATGGGTGTGGGGTGGTGCCCGAAATAATTTCCTCACAAACATACCCATTCCTATACCTTTCATCCCCTTTCACCACCTCCCTCCATCTCATTCTGTCCTCCGCAAGTCTACTACCCTCTTCTAAATTCAAATTCCTTCCACTCCAAATTTCTCTCACTCCATCCATCCATCTCAACTTTCCTTACCCCTCCTCCTACCCCTATCCATCTCGGATCTAAGTACCATGCCCACCATCCTGTCCTCATTCATTCTGTACATTTGTTCAAACCATTTTAGCACACCCTCCTCAGCTCCATCAACCACACCCCTCTTTCATTTGCACATCTTCCTTATTCTTTCATTTGTAATCCTATTTATCCTTCTCAATTTACATATAGCTCTCAAACCTTTCATGTCAAAGACATTCAAACTTTTCCTCTCCCGTGCATTTATCATACATGTTTCACACCTATACATTACAGAAGGTAAACACATACATTCAAATATTCTTATCTTTATTTCTTTTGAAATTTTTCCTTTTTTCCATACTTCTCTTAGGCCCCCCAATACTTTCATTCCCTCTACCACTCTATTCTTTATTTCTTTTTTGTCCCCCCCTTACCTTCCACCAGTATTAATATATATTATATATATATATATATATATATATATATATATATATATATATATATATATATATATATATATATATATATATATATATATATATATATATATATATATTATATATATATATATATATATATATATATATATATATAAAGGGTGGTTAAATTTTAAGGGCCGATGTTGATTTTGAGTAAAACACAAATTACTTAGGAATTTATTGTCATTTCTTTTTATTATGATAATATGGTATGGTTCAATTATGTATGGAACAAAATATCGGCCAAATGGCCGCCGCGACCTCGGCGGCACACCTCCATCCGATGGTCCAAATTTTCGATGACGCTGAGGCATAATTGGGGTTCTATGCCGTTAATGTGCCGAATTATCTCATCCTTTAGCTCTTGAATTGTTGCTGGCTTATCGACGTACACCTTTTCTTTCAAATAACCCCAAAGAAAGAAGTCCAACGGTGTCAAATCACATGATCTTGGCGGCCAATTGACATCGCCACCACGTGAGATAACACGGCCATTGAATTTGTCGCGCAAAATAGCCATTGTTTCGTTAGCTGTGTGGCAAGTGGCACCGTCCTGTTGAAACCACATATCGTCCACATCCATACCTTCCAATTCGTGCCATAAAAAGTTCGTTATCATCTCACGATAGCGAACACCATTCACAGTAACTGCCTGACCGGCCTCATTTTGGAAAAAAAACGGCCCGATGATGCCGCCAGCCCATAAACCACACCAAACAGTCACTCTTTGTGGGTGCATTGGTTTTTCGACAATCACTCTTGGATTAGCATTCGCCCAAATGCGGCAATTCTGCTTATTGACGAATCCACTGAGGTGAAAATGTGCCTCATCACTGAAGATGATTTTCCTCGAAAATTGATCATCCACTGTTGCCATTTCTTGCCACCATTCTGACCATTGACGACGTTTTGTATGGTCAAGAGGCTTTAGTTCTTGAGTCAATTGCACCTTGTAAGCGTTTAAATGCAAGTCTTTATGCATAATGTTCATCAACGACGAGCGTGAGAGGTGCAATTGTTGGGCACGACGACGAGTTGAAGTGGATGGCTCCTCAGCCACACTATCGCGAACAGCAGCAATATTTTCTGCAGTACGAGCTGTACGAGCATGCACTGGTCTTTTCAAATCTCCTACAGACCCGGTTTGCTCAAATTTTTTCACGATTTTTCCGATTGTACGCACATTTGGAAGATTAAATTGACGAAAAAAATCATATGCATTTTGATTTGAACGCCCATTTTCATAATAAGCCTGAATAACTTTAACACGTTGCTCCATTGTGTATCTTTCCATGGTTCAAATTGAGTAAGTCTGAAATTGAAAAAAGTCAAATGAAATGCAGTAAAAAACTTGACGTTTAGGTGTGGTTCACATTCAACATCGGCCCATACAATTTAACCACCCTTTATATATATATATATATATATATATATATATATATATATATATATATATATATATATATATATATATATATATATATATATATATATATGGTTTAATTTGTTGTTGTAAGCAGATTTTTGCATATTTGTATTTGAACATTGCATCAGATTTTGGGTAAGTCTGAATTTTGAATGAGAGTATATATAGAAAGTGATGAGGTTTGAGGTGGTTAAGTATATATATATATATATATATATATATATATATATATATATATATATATATATATATATATATATATATATATATATATATATATATATATATATATATATAGAGAGAGAGAGAGAGAGAGAGAGAGAGAGAGAGAATTTCATAAAATATCACAAGGATTGTTTCGAATATTGAAAACAGTGAAGGGTGCGAGTTACGTTGTGTTCAAAGATTTCATAACTATGTGAAAGATTGTCTCAAAGAAAGATCAAGGAACTATTCATATATCTATTGAATATATGCATACAGTATTGAAAAAAAAAACCAAGTTATATTGCCTAAATTTTACGGTAAGAAGCCAATTGCTTTTATTATTCTTCACTTGTATCTACGAATTTATGCTGCGATAGAACTTTCATAAAATTGAAGGATTACTACAATCTGATACCTTTATTGTTATAATGGACAGATGAGGAAGTTATAAAAGGTGTTTTATGATAAGAATTGACAAAATTTCATCCAATTAAGGGGAGGAACGGAAAATTTATCACATCTGTTCTTTTTTTAACATAAATAATCAAAATCACGTAATTTGGATTTAAAAATAAAGGAAGGTGCTATTAAGTGATTTATGGTCTAGCTAAGTATATGAGTGGACTTGGATGACGAGTCGGGGACAAATCTTGCAAGAGAGGTAAGAGCAAAGGCAACCCGGCATGCAGCTACCCTGCCCTGCAACTGTACTGCTTACTGCTTGCAAACAATTCCAGGATCGGCATAACCATGGTTCAGAAAAGTATGATCTGGAGAGCTATAGGAGAAAATGTTAAAACTCTTACCTGATAATTGAAAAAAAAACAACAACAACTATAACATTAAAGCTGCCGACTCGAAAAACGAAACTTTTAAATCACCTATATCTATTTACCTATTTTATATACATGGTCCTTTGAACTGGGTTCGAACCAGTGACCTTTGGACAACGGGAGAACTGTTTTCCCTCTGTTGTCCACTGCTCTACCTACTGAGCTACCAAAGGACTTAATATATATATAATATTTAATACCTTTATTTAACATATTTCAGTAATTGGAAAAATTTCAAAAAAATTTGAACTGTTAAAATATAAATTTTATTTATTATATAAAAATATTTTCAAGCATTTAGAGTGAAGTACTAGAGTAGTGACATAACTCTTGGTTACTGTTCCTTTTCCAATATATATATATATATATATATATATTATATATATATATATATATATATATATATATATATATATATATATATATATAATATATATATATATAAATATATAATAAACATTCTGTATATACGTAATAATGAACATTGCAGTCTCGACAGGCTGTGACAGGCCTAGCAAACCGACAACCATGATCTACCTGCTCATGAAACTCAAGTCTTGCTTCGGAACCCTAACCAACTTCCGAGCAACGATCACAGTGGAAGGGTTTCGCCAAGACTACTGACAAGTGCGTGCACTTAACAGGAGTATGGTAAAAAATAAAAATAAAAAAATAAAAAGTAGTAAGGTGAAATACAAATTTTCTTAAAATATTTTACAGGATGTTAGTGTATTTTTGTGTATTCAAAATTTGAAATATGAAATGAACTTGTGCCCCAATTTCCCTTCATTCAAATATGGTCAAGAAAGAGAGTGGCAGATTTCTCCTCTTTGCAACATTGCAACAATTGTCTGTGAAAGTGTTCCTTTACTACTATATATATATATATATATATATATATATATATATATATATATATATATATATATATATATATATATATATATATATATATATATATATATATATATATATATATATATATACTTTTTTTTTTTTTTACCTTCTCACTCCCTGACCACCCCACGCTGAGGTTGCCACACTTCGCTGATGAAGCCGCCCACCGCAGTCGGCCTCCTCCAGAGATCATTCAAGGTAGTGATGTTCCAGGAGATTCTGGGGCGAGAATTGGAAGGACAGTGTAATAGAAAGTGTGACTCGGTCTCCGGGGCCTCACCGCATCTGGTACTGGAGCTTCAGATACTGCGGCTCCTCCGAACAAGGATGCAATGCCTCTCCACCCCCCACCCCGAGCATGCTCGGGGTCACGAGCGAGTGTATATATATATATATATATTATATATATATATATATATATATAATATATATATATATATATATTATATTATATATATATATATATATATATATATATATATTGAAAAAGGAACTGTAACCTATAGTTATGTCACTCCAATATTTCACTCTAAATACTTGAAAGTATTTTACATAATAAATAGAATTTATATTTTAGCAGTTTAAAATTTTTATTAATGAAACATGTTAAATACATGCATTAAACTTCATATATTAATTATGTCTTTTGATAGCTTGGTCGGTAGAGCATAGGACAACAAAGGGAAAGCAGTTTCCCGTTGTCCAAAAGTCACTGGTTCGAACCCAGTTCGAAGGACCATGTTTAAAAATTGATGAATTATTAGGTATCTAAAAATATATATATATATATATATATATATATATATATATATATATATATATATATAATATATATATATATATATATATATATATATATATATATTTATATATATATGGTCAGACCATAGTATAAGTATTACTTAGTAGGATTAATAAATGTTATAATTTTCTGATTGACAGTGATGCACTTTTTGTGAATGCCTATTTTTTTTTTTTTTTTAATAAACACCCTCATGAAGCAAATTGTATTTTTTTAATCATTTAAAATCTAATTAAATCTTTTTTGTTGAAATAACATGTAAAATAATGCTTATTTTTGAAATAAAATATTAATTATTTTTTTACGTCATTAGGTAGCCCGACTCCAATAACAGATAGTTTTTGTTTTCATGACCAATCATGAAGCTGGTTTCTTTGCCATTTTTAAATAAACAAAAACAGTGGTGCCAAATTTAATTACTTTGTACCAGATTATCAGTTTCGAATTTCCCATTTTCGATATATATACCGTATATATATATATATATATATATATATATATATATATATATATATATATATATATATATATATATATATATATATATATATATATATATATATATATATATATATATATATATATATATATATATATATATATATAGTAATAATAAGAGGCAATAGGTTTTATGACGTCACTTATACGTCATATGTATCAGTGAAGAAAATAATCTTTTTGCATCAAAGTAGGCGGAGCTAAAGCTACAACATTTTTCAAGGTCATGAAAATCTGCAAACAAAAATCCTATATGTTTGTCCTACTAAGTAATACTTAGTAATACTTATACTATGGTCAGACTCCAGATTAGACATGACTTTTTAAAAAAAAACTACGAAACGTAGTGAAAAATAAATTACATTTTTAGAATCCTTGTCGAATTTTAGTTAGGAGAAGTGTAAAATATTTGCAAAAAAGTAAATAAAAAAATTAATAAAAAATGATTTTGTACGACAACTGATGACGTAACGAACAACAACTGATGACGTAACAAACTTAAATTTGGTGTTTTGATGATCGTATGTCTACGGGGGGCTCTGCCCCCCGTACCCCCCGACCCGTGAGTGATGATGATACTGTAGACTACTTTTTCTGTAGACGATTTGTGGGTATTTTTCATTTTTTTCAATTTCGAGAAAATTGAAAAAACACGTACCTTGCCAGGCGTACGATGCTCTCCACAGATAAAAATAAGTAAACTTTACTTATGTAAACTTTATTATTATAAGAATTTTTTTTTTATTTCCCAATTTTTCCTACCTGAAATTCTACAAGGATTCTAAAAATGTAATTTATTTTTCACTACGTTTCGTAGTTTTTTTTTTAAAAAGTCATGTCTAATCTGGAGTCTGGCCTATATATATATATATATATATAATATATATATATATATATATATATATATATATATATATATATATATATATATATATATATATATATATATATATATATATATATATATATATATGCTAACTGCGGTTGGGATCGGACGTGTTGGATATAGAGCGGAAAGAGTTGAGAATACTGGTGAGAGAGTTTGAGAGAAATGCGCGAACATGAGATTGAAAGTCAATCCAGCGAAAAATAAAGTTATGAGATTGGAGGTAGGGATAGGGAGATGTGGAGGGAAGAATGAGCGGGTGTAGAAGTGGGGGGAAGGAAACTTGAGGAGGTGGATGAATTCAAATATACCTTGGTAGAGAGAATGAAAGAATAGAGAATAGAGTGGTGGAGAGAATGAAAGAGCTGGGGAGCCTAAGAGAAGTATGGAAGAAAGGAAAAATTTCAAAAAAAATAAAGATAAGAATGTTTGAATGTATGTGTTTGTTTTCTGTAATGTATGGGTGTGAAACATGGATAATTATCCATTTTTCACACCCATTACACCTTTCTTCCATACTTCTCTTAGGCTCCTCAGCACAAGTGTTCGGGCGAGGAAAAGTTTGAATGTCTTTGAGATGAAAGGTTTGAGAGCGATATGCAAATTGAGAAGGATTGATAGGATTAGAAATGAAAGAATAAGGGAGATGTATAAATTGAAGATGGGAGTAGTAGATAGAGCAGAGGAGGGTGTGCTAAAATGATTTGGACATAAGTGTAGAATGAATAGGGACGGAATGGTGGGCAAGGTACTTAGATCCAACGTCTTTTCTACCGTTTGTCTCAAAGCAAAGATCAGTTCCACAGTGCTTCTATTTTTTCTATACCCATACTGTTCCCCCCCCCAACCTCGCTTCTACCATCATTCTTAATCTCCTCTCCAATATCCTTTCGTATACCTTCGTTAGATGATTCAATAGGCTGATTCCTCTGTAGTTTTTACAGTACCCAGAATCTCCTTTTCCTTTGTAGATAAGATATATAATCGATCTTCCATCTTTCAGTGACTCTTCCTTCTCTCAAACATTTATCAAACAATTTAAGGATCTCTTCCTTCAGCTTCTCTCTTTCTTCCTTTATCAATTCTATCGATTTCACCCTCTCTTGTCGCTTTACCACTTTTCATCTTTCTCAGCGCCTCCTCAAATTCCTCTTCTGTGATCTTATCCTCTTCCTCTCCCACCTCCTCTACATCTCCATGCTCTTCCTCGATCTCCACTTCTTGCTCCTCCTCCTCCTCCACGTTCAATAAATCTTCAAAATATTTGTCCATCTCCCGTTTAACTCACTTGGTCTTACCAACACTTCTCACTCTTTAATATTAAATATCTTACTTTTTGATTCTCTGTAGATTTTTGCCAATCTATAAATTTTCGTTTTGTCTCTTCTTTCGTCCTCCGCTATCTCCTTCCTCACATTTTTCTCCTCTCTTTTCCTTTTGCTCTTCTCTTTATTCTTTCTGCCTCGTTTCTGACTTCTACATAAGCTGCTCTTGATTGTACCGTTCTGTTTTACAGCCATCTTCTCATTTCCTGAATCTTTTCCTTTATATATATATATATATATATATATATATATATATATATATATATATATATATATATATATATTATATATATATATATATATATATATATATATATATATATATATATATATATATATATATATATATATATATATATATATATATATATATATATATATATATATATATATATATATATATATATATATATATATATATATATATATATATATATATATATATATATATATATACGTACCCATATTAAAATGCTTCAAAATAATATAAAAGTAAAAAGAAAGGATGAAGGAAAATAAAATATTAGTGCTTTCGAATAACAGAATTGAGGCAATTTCATCGGGAATAATGAGTTGGAGGAAAAAAAAATTGGTCTTCCTGGGGGGACTGCTCTCTCATTACACCCAATTTCCAATTCATGGATGGTGGGAAAATGTATAGACACGAATATAAAATATTAGCTAATTTTTCGTAAGGACTTATTTTTTAATTAAAACGAATGATAATAAAGTAGTAGTTGGCATCATGTGCTTCATCTGAAGGTTGGAGTTTTTTGCAAAAGTTTGCTCGTTCGGCGAATATTTTAATTATAATATTTAAATATCACTTTTTTCATAAAAATACGTCAACATGTAAAAATGTTTCATTAAAATTATTCTAAAATAAAAACTATCAAATTACATAATTATATCACATTTAGGTATGGGAAGGATTAAAGAGAAAGGTCATATATGACCTCCGGGAAGCAAAGTCTGAGGACCTACTTAATTCCACAAGAGTTGGGGAAAATCTAAAAACGGAACAAATTAAAAGAAGATATACTCCGATACACGAAGTTCGAAAGTATGCGAATCAAAGAAGGTTTAGGAAAATACATAAAAGAAGCTTGTTCTAGAATTTACCATTAGAGTACATTTAAAACTTTGTATATTAAGTATATTTGATTTGTAAACTTCTCTCTTTTTTTTTGGTTTCTATCTTTCTCTCTCTTTGTGGTCTTCTCTCTGATTTTCTCACCTCTTTCTTCTTAAGTTGTCTTGGGTCAGAGATATAGACAGAGAAAGGATGTAACTGTTTGAAAAGACGAAAATCAAAAGCTTACCTCAAAGGAGGATGTATACGACCAGAGATTTCAGAGGAGCGGTGTTCATTGCAATACTGAATGTATAAAGGAAGTGATGCAAAAGTACAGCAGCTGGAAAGAGACTGAATTTTGTTGGTGAGATTAGGGGAGTTAACTAGACGAAAAGCTTTAGACTCAGCCTTGTCAAGGATTGCGGTATGTATGGAACCACCCTATAAAAAGGTGACAACACCCATATACGGAGCCAGTATCTGGGGTGAAGAGAAGTTCGAAAAGCTCCGGGGAAATCCTAACCTCTTAGAAGCTTGTTTATTGAAAAAGGGAGATAATGTGATCCTTCCAAGAAATATTGCGAGTAAAAGATACACCAAGAATATTAAGAGCAGAAGGTTCAGTTTTTCTTTTCAAGGATGCTATAGCTGTGTAGAAGATCATGTCGGGTAGATAGGTGAAGGAATTATGTTTATGAGACATTGAAAACAATCACGTTCTCTTCGCACCAACTAGAGATCAGAGGGCAGTTGCTCCAAGGTCACCCTTCTAGCATTTTCAAATTCAAATAAGTAATGAAGGATGGAATCTTCAGCATAAGAGTGGATAGGAGACGAAATGACAGATATTTGATCATTGGTGAAAAGTATAAAAGAGATGGTGATAGGACAGATTCCTAAGGAAGAACCCTTTTTATAAATTTAAGGAATAAACGTTAGCCATCTACAACAACTGTTATTGAAGAACAGGTGAGAAAATCAGAGAGAAGACTACAAAGAGGGAGAAAGATAGAAA
>SEYY01002404.1:17500-49584 GCA_009176605.1 Armadillidium nasatum
ATCTCAATTCTTCTAGTCGTTTCTTCAGTGGCTTTCGTAAGGAACACTCTAATCGTGATCTTCTTTCTCTTTCTCTGGTTATCGGTCCCCTACACTTCAGCATTTCAGTAATTCTTTTGTTGTAGCTCTAATCATGTAGAAAATTTTCTATAGAATCTGTCACAAAGCTTTATTTTCAAACTTCCCTCTTTCGTTATCTATCTTTTCTCTCCGATTTCATTTCCGCTTTTTTATTGCAGTTATTGTAGATGACCACTGTTTATCCTTTAAATATGTCAGTAGTGGTGCCCTCCGTGGTTCTTATTCCCAAATATATTTCAACTTCATTTCTATGACCTTCTCTCTGTCACATTGTAACTTACCCACTTTTACGTTGACGATTCCAACCTTCATTACCTGTTTCATTTTGAAAGGTCTCCCACTTAATGTTAAATAGGAAATACTAGGAGAACGTCTTGAAAACTCTGACCACGGATTTTTCTCGTATTTCCAATTGTGGCAGGAAAAACGTGTTTATTTTCAATGCCTCAAAAGCTGAGTTCCTTCATCTCTCTACTCGACAAATTCTTCCACAGAAAAGAACCATAATATCTTCTCTGAAAGCACGCAACTTAACACTTCCTTTTTATCCTAATATTCTTAGTATCCCTTTTCTCGTGATCTTTCTTGGAAATTTTTTTTTATAAAAAGTTCACATGACACGGCCATTGCCCTATTTACAGAGATGAACTTTTTCCTAGGTAGTATATACCTAGGATCCCCAAGTGGGATCGAACGGCGTCCTCAAGCACCTGAGTCAATCAATCTACCGTTTGTGTCACGGTAGGCAGCACTGTTTATTATAGCTTCTCTCACTAAATGAACTTTCAACAGGTTACATGTTCTGAGGCATCTTCATAATTTCTTCACATTATCCCAGTTTTTTTCTCACAAAATGATGTTGCTTGTCCTTGTATGGAGTAGCCTATATATCGCATCTATCCTCTCTCTTCTTCAAAGGATAGAGCTGAAGACTTTTTGCCTTATTACTTCTCAACTCTCATTAACTCTCTCCAATCGTTTTTATGCTTTCAAACTGTTACATCACTCACCATTTAATATCGCCATTACAAAAGCACCATTTTTCTAACCTCTGTAATAGCATTCCTTCTTCTCAGGAGGGAAACCGTACTACTCTTCATTCTACAACACATTCTCATCCTTTCTCAGTCCAATTCTCTTACTATAGACCACAACAGCTATGCTAATTCTTACATGTACACATCAAATAAGTTCTGGAATACACTCAATTCGTCTTTTTCTTCACTTCCTGTGACGTAAACACTTTCAAATACAGACGCACGTATCGGTTCAAGCCCGCTCTGATTGGTTTAATATTGATTGAACTCACCAACTAAGACTTGTTGAAAATACAATTAGCTCCCCTTTTCTAATATAATTAATAATAACTGAAATTCATTTAGAGGATATATATATATATATATATATATATATATATATATATATATATATATATATATATATATATATATATATATATATATATATATATATATATATATATATATATATATATATATATATATATATATATATATATTGGAGCGTGGTGGAGGAGGACATGAGGGAGGGACTAGAAAGATGAAATTTATGTTTGGAGAGGGCTTTTTGAAAATGAATAAGGAAAAGACTGTATTCAATTTATGAACAAATAGGATTCCGCTTACGGATGAATTGATTTCAAATTATGTTTTCATAAAGTTAAAATCGTTGAAGAGAAAACTCAATCCCTTCTTCATTTCCAGTGCAAAACGTTGTTTCATTTTACGTTCGAAGAAATTTAATCCAAAGTATTTTGTACCTTACTAACGATTTATCGAATAATTGTTCTAATAATTAACTTTTTAATCTTCTATTTGTAATGAGTTATTTTCGCCTTTGACTTTTGCTTCTTTGTGTGATTTGCATTTTGATTTTTATTGAATGGGTTTAATTAAAAGAGTCTTTGAAGCTAATAGTTAATAAGTTACGAGTGATCAAATACATTGAACAATAAAAATACAAGTCGTATAATCAACAAATGCATAAAGTTGAAATTTACTTATATATAAAATAAATTTTGTTTTTTTCTTATTTGTGTGATATAAGATTTGAATTTTAATCGTTCCATTATACGAGATCTGAATTAACTTTTTGTGATATACATTCTAAAAATTCAAATGGCATCCATACCTTCTTTCTTGGGAAAAATTTAAAATTCAATTGTCGTCGAAATGGACGTCTTTTCTTGAAGAAGTTTTGTCATAGTTTTTTCGAAACAAATTTTTTTTTTTTTTTTTTTTTTTTTTTTTGGTCGGGGATGGTCAAAGGAAACTTTAAACAGTTTTTGAGAGTACCTCATGTCACTAATGCGAATCAAGCTTTTAAATTCTTCCTCCGTAAGATCTTTCTTTTAATATTTAATTTTTTCATACTTTTAATATTGAAATAACAGTGACTGCTTGTAATGATTCAAATTGTTAAAAATAAATATATTATTTTTATTGCTTATCTTGTTCTTTTTCTCTTCAGTACATTATTATTCTATCCTTCACTTATTTTTTTATGTTACTCTTCCATCTCCATTACTCATATAATTTTCTTTTCTTAAATAACTTTTCACGTATGTATTATTTATATTTTTCTATTCCATTTTTCCAAGAACTCTGTTTTATTTATCGTATTTATTTTAAGCTCAACTCATTGCACCTTATTTATAACCGAAATAAAAATTGTTTCCACACTTTAATTTCTCATTCCGCATTTTTAATAGACCTCCGTGTGATGTTTCGATCTTTTACGAAATATTAAATTTCAGCTCTCCAGTTTGGGCCCACAATTCTGTCTATATTTACACTATATCTTGTGCGTCTTCTAGAACACACACATAGACATAGACACAGACACAGACACAGACACACACACAGACACAGACACAGACACACACACACACACACACACACATATATATATATATATATATATATATATATATATATATATATATATATATATATATATATATATATATATACTATATATATATATATATATATATATATATATAATAATAAATATAAATAATCGTCTTCCCCCAGGAAGGACTTTCGTCCTGTCAGTGGGATCTTTCGAGGAAGATCCTTGGGTTTCACGGGCCCACGGCGGATACCGCTGGCTGGGCCAGGCCTATCGCGGATGCCGGAGATTATTCCCATCAGTGGCAAGAGCACTCCCACTGATGTACTCGTTTAACGACTGAGTCATTCGGAGCTAAGCGCAAGGAGAAATCGCTCACGTTTCCCGCTCCGGCCAGGCCTCGAACCCTGGACTTCTCGCGTGCTATAGCGAGTGCTCGATCGACTGAGCTACGGAGCCGCTATATATATATATATATATATATATATATATATATATATATATATATATATATATATATATATATATATATATATATATATATATATATATATATATATATATATATATATATATATATATATATATATATATATATATATATATATATATATATATATATATATATATATATATATATATATATATCGTACACGTTTCTATTCTTGGGAAATCTGGTTTTTATAATGAAGAGTAGCACCAGAGCTCGGAACATTTTCTTCGGAGAAACAATAAAATTTTCGGTTAAAATTTGTCTTTTATTTATTCACAGAAAAATATTATTAATCACTAGTTAAAATCAATTTAAAACTAATTCTATGTAATTAAAATAATTGTAGGAAAACATTATGTTAAAGCTTATTTATTCTTTTTTTCAACGTTTCGGGAATATATTAATCCCATCATCAGGAAATAGTTTTGATTGTTTTTAAACAAATAAAAAATCTTTCATCTGGAGAAAGAACAGAAATATTAAAACAAACATGACACAAAAAATAAAATAACAAATAAAATCCCTAGACTCCACCTACTCTAGGAGAACTGTATGAGTGAAACCACCCCAAATGTGCGTAGCATACTCCATACAGGGGGGGCGAACAACACCCCTATTGGGAGCAAGCAACTGGAGCGGCATAAAGTAATTCTGAATGCGCCTCAGAACACCCAACTTCTTAGAAGGTTGTTTAGAAAGGGAAGTGATGTGATCATTCCAAGAAAGATCACGAGAAAAAGAAGCACCGAGAATATTAAGAACAGTTGAAGATTTGACTTTTGTGTTTTCAAAAAAGATATCATAGTTGTGTGGAAGATTGTGTTGAGTGAAGAGATGGAGGAACTGAGTTCTTGAGGCATTGAAAACTATCATGTTTTCTCAACCCCAATTTCAAATACGTGAAAGATCAGAGGTTAGTTGCTCCAAGGTTACCCATTTCTAGTCTATTAACTGCTGTTGGGAGGGACGTCTTTCAAACTGAAAGGAGTAATGAAGTGAGGAGTCATCAGCATAGGAATGGATAGGAGATGAAGTAATAGAAAGAAGATCATTAATTAAAAGTAGAAAAAGTGTTGGGGATAGAAAAGAACCCTGAGGAAAACCACTATTAATAGATTTAAAGGAAGAACGGGTTCCATCAACAACAGCTGATATAGAACGACCAGAAAGGAAATTATAGAGAAGATCACAGAGAGGAGGATAGATACCGAATGAGGGAAGTTCAGAAATCAAAGCTTTGTGCCAGACTGTATCGAAAGCTTTCGATATGTCCATCGGGACAGCAAAGGATTCACCGAAGTTTCGAAGAGTGGAGGACCAAGAGTCAAAGAGAAAGGAAAGAAGATCACCAGTAGAGCATTTCTTACGAAAGCCATACTGGCGATCAGAGATAAAATTAGAAGAATTGAGATGTTTCCAAATCTTCCTGTTAAGGACAGATTCGAAAACTTTAAAGAGAACGGAGGTTAAAGAAATAGACGATAGTTGGAGGATTGAAAGGGATCCCCCTTCTTCGGCAAAGGCTGAATAAGCGCACATTTCCAGCAAGAAGGGAAAGTCGAAGTAGAAAGACATAGACGAAATAGTTTACAAAGGCAGGGTGAAAGCTCGGAAGCACAAGTTTTAAGAACCACAGGAGGAATACTATCGGGACCGTACACCTTCTTAGTATTAAGCTCAGAGAGAGCAGAAATCACATCTTTAGAAGAAATTATAATTTTAGGCATAAATGAGTTGTAGGGAGTTGTAGGAGGAGGAGTAGCTCTGGAATTGTCTAAGTTGAATTAGAGGCAAAAGTTTGAGCGAAGAGTTCGGCTTTAGAAGGTAAAATAGCAGTTGTGTCGTCGGAAGATACTAAAGGAGGGAAAGAGGAAGAACAAAGTTAGAGTTGACATTTTTTGCAAAATGCCAGAAAGAGCGTGGGGAAGAGGAATCAGAAATATTATTGCATTTTCTACGAAGAAAAGAGTTTTTAGTGTTACGAAGGATAGATTTTAGTCGATTCTGTGATAAAATATAAGTTGCGTGAGTTTCTGAAGTTTGAAGACGACGGTAATCCCTGAAGTCAGCATCCCTGCGGCGGATAGCGCGAGAACAAGCAGAGTTTAAAAAAATGTTTGTTAGGTTTAGTAGAAGGGAAAGAAAATGGAATGTACGCCTCCATGCCAGAGAGGAATCACCTCGGTTATGCGTTCTACACACTCCAAGAAACCCCTACCACGGAAATCATAATCATTCTACGAGAAATCAAAGAAATAAGACCGCAAGTCCGACTACATTGCGGCACCGAAATGCCACTAACGTTTCCTTTTAATAGAAAGGAAGACTTGAAGAGAGAGAAGAGGATACAGAGATAAGAAGGTGATCGGAGGAACCCAGAGGGGGAAAGAGTTTAACAGTATAAGGAGAAGGATTAGAAGTTAGAAAAAGGTCTAGAATATTGGGTTCATCACCAAGACGATCAGGGATACAAGTAGGGAGCTGCACTAACTGCTCAAGGTCGTTTTGGATAGCGAAATGGAAGGCACGTTCACCAGCTGTATCATGAGAACTAGAAGAGAGCCATTGGTAGTGGTGAATATTAAAATCACCTAATATGATGATTTTAGAGAAAGGAGAAGAAGAGAGAATGTGCTCTATTTTGGAGTTTAGATAGTCGAGGAATTTAGGATAGTCAGTAGAACTAGAAGATGAATAAACAGAACAAATGAATTTAATCGTAGAATGGGATGAGAGCCTAAGCCACAAGGTGGAAAATTCGAAAGACTCCAAATTAGAGACACGAGAACAAACAATATCGTTGCGCAAGAATGCGCAACATCCGCCTTTGGCTGAAAATTGAGGATAGAGACAGTAGGAGAAAACAGAAAAAAGTTTGCTATCAGAAGGCTCAAACATTTGAGTTTCGGTCAAGAATAAGAGGTGAGGTCTAGAAGAAGAGAGGTGATGTTCAACAAAGTGGAAATTGGAATGAAGACCGAGAATGTTGCAGGAAAAAAAAAAAAAAAAAAAAAAAAAAACCGTTCATGGAACAGCCGGCTGCAAATTCCTGGTGGCACCAACCCCATCACTGAAGGTCACTAACTCCCAAGTGGTGAAGGGGGAAGGGGTGGTTGAGGGGCTATCTTTGGAATCCGCCCCTCTTGTATTCTCCGAGGCTAACAATGTCGACGCCATAATATTTAATTTATTCTTTTTTTAAGGGATGTGTGACTGTAATATTATATATATATATATATATATATATATATATATATATATATATATATATATATATATATATATATATAATATATATATATATATATATATATATATATATATATATATATATATATATATATATATATATATATATAATAATTGTAATAAGTATATCGCAAATATAGAAGTGTTGCGACTTTTCTTGCTCGATGTGAAAATAATTTGGATTCTATAAAGTCATTTTGCGTCATTGAAGCTCAATTGATTTGGGGCTTCAAGAATCGCAAAGAGAATACTAAACTTTATTGGAACATATTTATTTTTGTTTTGAAGTAGCAGTAATAATAATAATAATAATAATAATAATAATAATAATAATAATAATAATAATAATAATAATAATAATAATAATAATAATAATAAATAATAATAATAATAATAATAATAATAATAATAATAATAATAATAATAATAATAATAATAATAATAATAATAATAATAATAATAATAATAATAATAATAATAATAATAATAATAATAATAATAATGAATAATAATAATAATAATAAATAATAATAATTAATATATAATAATAATAATAATAATAAATAATAATAATAAAAATATAATTAAAATATATATATAATATTGAAAAAGTATAAATAAATAATAATATAATAATATATAATAAATATATATATATATATATATATATTATATATATATATATATATATATATATATATATATATATATATATATATATATATATATTATATATATATATATATATATATATATATATATATATATATATATATATATATATATATATATATATATATTTCTCTAACCCCAGTTGCTTTCTGTGCATAGAAGAGTAAATTATCCTTGTATGGTGTACGCATTGCACAACTGGGGTGGAATCACTCCTACAACTTTTTTTTTTTTTTTTTTTTTTTTTTTTTTTTTTTTAATGGATTTACTGCTTTCATCTTATCAACTCATCAGCTTTCTCTGACTGTCCTCAATCTCTTTCTGACTGTCCTCAATCTCTCTCTGACTGACCTCAATCTCTTTCTGACTGTCCTCAATCTCTTTCTGACTGTAGAATTGTTTTTTTGTTCTCCCTTCCCTTTTTTTTTATCCTTTTTTCATCACTCAAGGCAGTTTTTTTTCAAGAAGGGGACATTAAATGTAAAAAAAAACAATGTATAAATTCACCAAGGTTCAACTTAACGTAAATCTTTTTTAAGCAATCTTTAATGTGAGAAAGGTTAAGTACAGATGATAGGAAAGAATTCCACAGAAAGATGTGGTTGTAAAGGAGCTGTCACACCAAGTGACCCTGAAGTTTCTGATATTTACTGTAAATTTTCGTGCGAAGACACAACAGCGCTTGTACTCTGAAGATGTAATAACGGAAATGGAATACTTGAGGTCGACACATCAAACATTTATTGGAGTATTTACTAATTGAAAAACGAAAGAGTTCAAACGTCATGTCTCAAAGATTGGGAATTAAGAGAGAAAATACTGGACAGTTTATTTGTCTGTTAGCCTTAGGATAAATCTTTTCCAAAATAAGAGTGGAATTCGAAAACCACACCTTTCTAGAATGGTGAACAATACCCCATACTAGGGAGGGGTAAGACTTTATTGCAGTTGAGTAATTCAAAAGGAAAAAATTCTCGCAATCTGAACAGAACTCAGATTTTTAGAAGCCACCTTAGCAACTAGTGTGCTACGACGTTTCCAAGGTAATTGACCGTTTTTGTCCAGTTCAAGAGTGTCTATATCTTCAACAAATAAAGGATAGGAGAGTTGGAAAGTGTATTTGAGGGAAAGATATGCAAAAGCTTAGTTTTTTAGGGGTCGAAGTTGAGAGTTCCCCAAATGAAAATCATATAGGAAGCAACCTGAAATAAATCGAATATTTGAATAAAAGAAGCAATTCGAATTCGTTATTCAGAAGAGGTAGTAGATAGAAAGTTGAGTAGAAAAATGAAGAATTGATTTTTCGAGAAAAAAAAAAGATTCAGAAAAGCTTAGAAGGTCAGTAATGAAAAGCAGGAATAGAGTAGGAGAATAAACTAAACCTCGAGAAACACCAGGTATGAAAGACAATAAAAAGTTACCGAACCAACAACTGTCGAAATAGAATACTTTGAATGAAAATTCTATTTAAACAAGCAAATAGCAGGAGAGAACCCAAAGGAAGGGAGCTTTGGAAAGCATGTCATACTCAGTCAAATGCCTTGGAAATGGCAGGGGATCACCGCACAAGAATCCCCACAATACCTATTAGCATAAGATAGGAAAGTATTTCACCAGTTGACCAAGAGCACAAAAAATTATACTAATTATTGAAAGAAAGGGAAGGGATGAAAGAGACTACAAATGACCAAGGAAATTAGATCTAAGTAAAGATTCTAAGATCTTAGACAGAATAGAATGAAGAGCAACCGTATGATAGAGTTTACAACGACTTCCAAAATATTAGTGCGCTTCCAACACTGAGTAAAGTTAGGGTTAAGTTAAGGAGAGCAGAGATAAGTTAAGGAGAGCAGAGTTAAGCGGGACAGGAACCAGCTCAAAAGAACACATAAAACATGGATGAATGCCATTTGGGCCTTTTGGCTTCCTAGCGTTTATATATATGTTAGCACCCCAAGTACCTTGTCATACCCATGGAAAGACAAGGGACATCTAAGAGGAAATAGAAAAAGAGGGGAAATTCCTGAGTCATACAAAGTGGAATTAGTTGAAAAAAGGGAGGCTAAATAAATTAGTCTTTTTATCAAGAGCTGCAGATTCATCATGGCGAATGAAATACGAAAAGGTTGAAAGGTCATTCCAGAAGCTGTTCAGGATATTTTTGGTCAGAAGCCAGGAGTTTTATCAGTAGGATTAACAAGGTCAACGCTCCTCTGTTAAGTTACAGCACTCTTACCCCGTTAAATAAGATTGCAGCAAAACTCTGTTAAAATGAACACTACTCTTTTGAACTCTAGCCTCAAATCTCCTTCTTTAGGACTCGTCTTTTTAGTTTCATCATTTTTGAGACCATAGACAAAACCGCTAAGCTCATTCTTGCACTTTCTTTATTTGTAAAGCCTGGAACTCTCTTCCTTCTTCTATTTTCTCCACATTCTTTGAATTGAACACTTTCAAACGCTGTGTATCTGGTCATGTTGGCCTTTCAACAGATTTACTTTAATCAACTATATATATATATATATATATATATATATATATATATATATATATATATATATATATATATATATATATATATATATATATATATATATATATATATATATATATATATATATATATATATATATATATATATATATATATATATATATATATATATATATATATATATATATATATATATATATATACGATTTATAAATAAATCACCACCAGCTGAAATTTTAATAGGAGAAATGGGTGAATGACTTGACGAGCTTTTTCTATCTTCTTGAAGTAGGAATGCTTTCTAATTTATCGTTTATATTATTGTAAGATAAGATATTTGATTTAATTCTTATTCCCTCCAATTATTTATTTCCATATTATAATATGATTCAGTTTATCTTTATATTTACTTAAATTTCATTTCTTCCTCTAATCTCGCATTTATAGAAAGGTTATACGAAAGAGCCACGTTTAAGATTCCTCCGCGCGCCATCTTAAGTTTCTCAAGCAAATCTCCACTTATTTTTTCTATATCTTCCAACGCTAATAACTTTTTATAAAATGCATTTGGTTCATTTTTTTATTATTATTTTCGTAACCAGGAGATAAAATCCTTTATAGATATATATAATTGCTATATATATATATATATGTGCTTGATTTGATTCATTTAACAGACATTTAATATCAATTTTCTCGAGTTTAAATTCACTTATCATTTTCTAATTAGGTTTGTTAGATTCCTCGATCATTCAAGATGTAGGGCTCCTACAATAAAATTATATTACACCTTATTATTAATTAAGAATTCAGTCGCAATCAAAATTGTTCTGCAATCTCATATTTTCGTCAAATTACAATCAAATGGGCTCAAACTTGTACAGTAGAATCCTTATATAACAAGGAACAATTTAATATCCATATATAATCTTTACTTAAAGCCATTGATCATTAATGAACGTTTAAATTGATGCAATTTTTCAATTTTATCACGTTCAAAAATAAGAATCAGCGTGACTCGTTCGGAAGATGTTGTCATCACGCGAGTTGATATTTACGGCCGCATAGTAACAGCTTTAAAACAGTCAAATAAAAATTCCAGTAATGTTTTATAAATCACTCTGTATATTTTCAAATCCATCTAAAATTTTAGGATATGTCTCTGTTGTAACTATAGATTAATAGAAAATAGAGTTAACTAATTTCTACCGAACTACTTTAACTCGTTACATTCGAAGCCCTAGAGCGCTTTAGCTTGCCAAGGCGTCAGTTGAGACTATATCGCTCGAAGCGTAGGTTGTTGTTTGGTGAAGTGATATTTTTTTGTGTTTGTTGGTTTTAATAACTTTTAATAATAATTTAATTACGAGCTTAAATTTCAATGCAAAATCAACAGTAGTTTAATTGATCTCGAATTCTTTCTCTTTCAATTTTACGTAAATCTTAACTGTTGTTTATTATTGCGAATAAGTAGTAATCGTATGTTTACTTGTCGAGTACGGTTGTTCAAATATTTCTTATTTATTCTTCAAGCGTAATTCACTGTCGTGGTGTCGTAAGTATTGAGAAAGATAATTCCCGCCTTCAAATCAGTGAGCCACCATTTGTAAGTCTGTTCCAATACATGATATTAATAATATTTATATTATTAATAACATCACAGTGTTTAAGTTAAATTATTTTGTTAATATCGTATCGTGACTGGTTTATACACAACGTTGAGTATTGTCACATGCATTCTTCTACTAAAGGAAAACAGCCTTGCAATTTACTTGTCTCACTCTAATCCAAGTGAATTCAATACACATCTACGATTCTTATTTCAATTTCCACCTAGTCTCTTCTCAATCATCCTTCCTGACTTTCAGGTGTTGTTTTAGTTAAACCTGGTGTCTATTTTGGAGTTCAAGATTGATAAGTGACCGGTTACAGTGTTGAGAAATGTTGTAATCGATTATTTATTGAACTTTAATGAAAACTTGGACAACATCCCTGGTTTAAACAAAGCAGGCAAGGTGGATTTCTTTACAAATACAACCTATTACACAACCATAATAATCGGGTAAACAACCCGGAACACCCCCCTCCGTATACAACTGCATTTTTTATTTGGTTTTCCAAACTGGAGTAATTTGCAGTTTGTTGCGTTAGTTGTTTGGAAAAGAGTGATTTTACCAGTTTTGTTCGAATTAAAACTGTCGTCAGAATCGGAAAAAACATCTTGGCGCCCAATCCAACCAGTGACAGAGTTTCAGACATTGGAATTTTGCTCGGAGCTGATCACCTAAACAAGTTTCTTAAATCTTTTGAGAAGGTTCATGACGTCAACTTAATGAAAACTAACCTTGGTCATATCATATGGGGACAACTGCCCTTCACTTCTAGTAATTCTGACGCTCAAGTTACAGTCGTGTCTTCATTTCGGACTGAGATTCAGTTCACCGAAGAGATAAATAATTCTCACTTATCATTTATTAATGATGATAAAACCTCAACTCTTTCTCTCACTGCATATGAGGAAGGAGATCCTTTATCCAAGTCTTCGATTAATGAAGACAATTCTTTAATTATACCCGTTTCAAATGAGTATCCAGATCAAAACTCCACGACTGACTTAGATCGTCTGTGGTCTCTTTCTCACATTGGCATACTTCCCAACGAACAGTTTACGGATGCTGAAAAAACTACCTTAGAGTCCTTTAAGGATAACCTACGATTCGAGAATGGGAGATACGTTGTTTCTTTACCCTGGCGCGATAATCATCCTCCCCTTCCAGATAACTTACTCCTTGTCAAAGTCTCGTTTATATAGCGTTTTGAAAAAACTTGAGGGAAAGCCCTCAACTTCTCAAATCATATGATGATGTGATTAAGGACCAATTGGCCCGTGACTTTATTGAGGAGGTCAAACCATCGAATCCTGTACATCCTGAATCAAAATTACATTATCTCCCACATCATGGTGTTCGTAAATCATCTTCAACTACCGCCCTGAGGTTGGTATACGATTGTTCCTCGGGAAATCCTAGCTTAAACCACTGCCTTCATAGTGGTCCTTCTCTCATTACTGATCTGGGTAAACTACTACTTAAATTTCGTATCAAACCTTATGCCACCTCTTCAGATATTGAAAAGGCATTTTTGGGTATTCGTCTAACTGAGAAAGATCGAGACTCTACTCGATTTTTGTGGGTCCGAGACCCCTCAGATCCACATTCTCCTCTCGCCACGTATCGTTTCAAGTCAGTATTGTTTGGAGCGACGTGTAGCCCCTTTTTACTGGCCGCATGCCTCCATCATCACGTAAATCAGTCTGAAATAGCGTACAAGGACACTATTTTAGAACAAATCTATGTTGACAATCTTTTTGGAACGTTTGAAACCGAAGAAGAGATTGGATCCTATTTCACCAATACACGGTCTTTATTCAGCAAGGCTGGCCTCAATTTGAGAGAGTGGGCTTCTAATTCCCCCCTTGCCACTTCTACATTTCAGGAACAGAACTTAGGCATAGAGGGACACCTCATAAAGATGTTAGGCATGGAATGGGATGTCAAATCAGATACCATGTCTTACCCTTCTCGTAAACTCAATTCTGAAGCTAATACCAAACGTAAAATATTACAAAACGTAGCCTCAATATTTGATCCTTTAGGAGTCTTGTCACCAGTGGTTATAAGAGGCAAAATACTTCTACAAAAAATTTGGAAATTAAAGTTGAATTGGGATACTAAAATTCCAGATGCTCTTCAAAATGGAGTGGAAATCCATCTCCAATCACCTTCAAAATTGTTTGAACTTCAAATTGCCTAGACAACTTATTCACACACAAGAAGTAGAACTTCATGCTTTCTCAGACGCATCTGGGTCTGCTTACGCCACTGTTGTTTATGTGGTGTCATGTTTAGATACCAATCCAATTTCAAATGTACTTATTTCTAAGGTAAAGGTTGCGCCTATCAAGGAACTCTCCATTCCACGACTAGAGTTAATGGGAGCTTTACTTTCTTCGCGCATATTGAAATTTGTGATTGACACCTTTGATAATATCCTTGTATTTCGTAATATTTACGCTTGGATCGATAGTCAGGTCGCGCTCCAATGGTTGTATTCTAAGAAACAACTCCCCACCTTTAACCAGAATAGAGTAGATGAAATCCATAAAAACCTTCCCTCAGTTGAGTGGAAGTATGTCCCAACCGAATGTAATCCCGCTGATTTAGCTTCACGTGGGTCAGGATAGTAAGTATATATTTTCTAAACTTTGGGGCTCCGGTCCCCCATGGCTGTTAGATCCCCCAAGTTGGCCAGTATGGAAGGATCATCCTTCACTTTCTGCAGATGAGGAAATTCCTGTAGTGGCCACCACTATCGTAGTGGATCCTCCCGAAACTACAATATTAAATTTGCATGCTTACTCGTCTTTAAACAAAGCCTTGCGTATCACTAAATTAATAATTCGTTTTGTAAATAATTTAAAAAATGTAACTCTGCCTTTAAATAAATCTATAACTTAAACCGAAATTCTCGCATCAATTCTCCATTGAAGAGAATCAGAACGCTGAACTTTATTGGATTCGAAACCATTCAGAGAGAATTTTTTGAGTCCCGAATTAAACCATTTTAAAAATAATTTGTCTATTACTTCTTTGTGCAAACAACTAAGTTTAGTTTTAGTGGATGGAATTATTCGTTGCGATAGACGTCTAAGTAACTCTTCACTTCCATATGATACTAAATTCCCCATTTTGCTTCCCTTTAATTGTTATTTTACGAAGTTACTCATATGGGACACTCACTTATCGCACCATCACTTAGGTACCTCCGAACTTCTACTAATAATTCGCAGAAAGTATTATTTCACTCGCATGAGAACCACCATTAAGAAGGTCACTCGACCTTGCGTGCTTTGTAAACGTTTACAAGCAGTACATTTCCGCCCTGCCCCCTTAGCAGCATTACCCAAAGCTAGAGTAATGAATACTAGACCTTTTACAGTAATCGGCGTCGACTTAACGGGTTACTTTCTCATTAAAACTCCCAAAGCCAGTACAGTTAAGTGTTACGTTGTTTTGTTCACATGTGCCACCACTCGAGCTGTACATCTGGAACTTGTTCTAGATAACAGTACCGAATCCTTTCCTTCTTGCGTTACGTCGTTTCATGGGCAGACGTGGAGTGCCTTCAATAGTTTTTTCAGATAATGCTACTTATTTTCAAGCGTCTTCTCAATATCTTAAACAACTACATACTCTACCTTCTGTCAAAGACTTCCTATCACAACATTCCATCACGTGGAGGTTCAATCCAGCTCGTAGTAGTCACTATGGCGGATTCTTCGAGAGACTAATAGGGATAACAAAGTTACATTTAAAACGCACCTTAAACAAAGCTTTCATATCCTATGATGAGTTCTATACTGTTTTAATCGAAGTTGAGTCAGTACTCAACTGTCGACCCCTTACCTTTGTGGGGGATGAACTTCAATGTGAAGACCCCCTTACTCCTTCTCACTTATTAATGGGGTACAAATTGAATTCCTTACCAATCCCATTAGAACTCTCGGACACAGATATCACTTACCTGGACCCTGTTAAGATCAACAAACGCTACCGATATCTCCTCTCTCTTATATCTAAATTTCGCTTCTTCTTGGGAGAAAGATTACCTTATCAATCTGAAACAATCATGGAATGTTTCTGGTAAGACTAACATCTCCATTGGAGATGTGGTTTTAATTGAGGACGACGGTCCTCGCCTAAAGTGGCGTTTAGGTATCATCAAAACACTCCATACTTCTCCCGACGGACATGTTAGATCGGTTTCCTTGACTACTAAGAACGGTGAAATAACTCGCGCTGTCATTCACTTATATCCTTTAGAAATTCACTCTAACATATTTGATCCTCCTTCAGAGGAGCCATCTGCAACCTTGACTCCTCCGAGAAGATCAGAACGTCAAGCTAATGCCTTGGCGAAACAGCGAATAAAGGCTATTCTTGACAAAGAATAACTCCTTTCTTTGCTGTCATCATCCACTTATATCTAGAACACTTAGACAACACAGCACCCACACCATAACGTCTTAAATCTGTGATACATTTACACAAACTCTAACTTTGTCTCAAACTCCATCCTTCAATAGCATGAATGATATCCTTACGCTCTCTTAAATGAGTTTACTCATTTCCTATCTTTCTGGCACACTTCACTCCCAGGGGGTTTCTGTCCTCGGTTCTAGGGTGTCGCAAATCGCTCTTACGTGGGGTCGGTACGTTCCTGACGTCCTCCTTGGTTGCAGTACCTCATCGGATGGTCGGCCGATGTCCGTGGTTGGTACTCTTGGAAGGGTCTCCCTATCCTGGAAAAAAAAAAAAAAAAAAAAAAAAAAAAAAAAAAAACAACAGATGGACGAGTTCCCTTAAGTTCAGTCATTCTGATTTCATAAGGGTTGACCTAGTGTTACCCTATCATACAACTATGTATGGAGTAGATCCCGGATTACTCGAGCCCCCCGTGGTGAATGCAAGCCATAGTTGAGGGGTTAGATAGTTCGGCGGGTAAGTCTTTCGATGACTGAACACTCCCTATGCCAAGGAGACTTTGTTCCACTGTTTGAGAAAGGGGTTCCACCCCATTTACGGCAAGGGAATTATCCCACATAGGTTGAAGGGTTATTTTCCTCGAGTCGTCACAATCGGACATCTCTGCGGCCTCCCAAAGGGGTGAGCTAATTGGGGGGTGAAGGATTGGACCGATCCATTCCCTTATTACTCGTTTGCGACATTCCTTAACTCGAGGTCAGTTTTCCTGGGGGTTGGAGTTGCTAGCTTATCCGCAAACATTCTTACCTTTATATCATTCATGTATGTTGTTGGGTGGAGATAATTTATTTCTAATCTCCTCATAAAACTCTCACAAACACCAGTTTGTACTCATTGTTTTCTCTTTTTTTTCGGGGGAGTTAATGTTTCGATTTATAAATAAATCACCACCAGCTGAAATTTTAATAGGAGAAATGGGTGAATGACTTGACGAGCTTTTTCTATCTTCTTGAAGTAGGAATGCTTTCTAATTTATCGTTTATATTATTGTAAGATAATATTGATTTAATTCTTATTCCCTCCAATTATTTATTTCCATATTATAATATGATTCAGTTTATCTTTATATTTACTTAAATTTCATTTCTTCCTCTAATCTCGCATTTATAGAAAGGTTATACGAAAGAGCCACGTTTAAGATTCCTCCGCGCGCCATCTTAAGTTTCTCAAGCAAATCTCCACTTATTTTTTCTATCTTCCAACGCTAATAACTTTTTATAAAATGCATTTGGTTCATTTTTTTTAATTATTTTCGTAACCAGGAGATAAAATCCTTTATAAATATATATAAATTGCTATATTTCAGATATATATATATATATATATATAACTCACGTGCTTGATTTGATTCATTTAACAGACATTTAATATCAATTTTCTCGAGTTTAAATTCACTTATCATTTTCTAATTAGGTTTGTTAGATTCCTCGATCATTCAAGATGTAGGGCTCCTACAATAAAATTATATTACACCTTATTATTAATTAAGAATTCAGTCGCAATCAAAATTGTTCTGCAATCTCATATTTTCGTCAAATTACAATCAAATGGGCTCAAACTTGTACAGTAGAATCCTTATATAACAAGGAACAATTTAATATCCATATATAATCTTTACTTAAAGCCATTGATCATTAATGAACGTTTAAATTGATGCAATTTTTCAATTTTATCACGTTCAAAAATAAGAATCAGCGTGACTCGTTCGGAAGATGTTGTCATCACGCGAGTTGATATTTACGGCCGCATAGTAACAGCTTTAAAACAGTCAAATAAAAATTCCAGTAATGTTTTATAAATCTCTCTGTATATTTTCAAATCCATCTAAAATTTTAGGATATTTTTAGTATAAATATAGATTAATAGAAAATAGAGTTAACTAATTTCTACCGAACTACTTTAACTCGATACATTCGAAGCCCTAGGGCACTTTAGCCCAAAGCGGCAGTTGAGACTATATCGCTCGAAGCGTAGGTTGTTGTTTGGTGAAGTGATATTTTTTTGTGTTTGTTGGTTTTAATAACTTTTAATAATAATTTAATTACGAGCTTAAATTTCAATGCAAAATCAACAGTAGTTTAATTGATCTCGAATTCTTTCTCTTTCAATTTTACGTAAATCTTAACTGTTGTTTATTATTGCGAATAAGTAGTAATCGTATGTTTACTTGTCGAGTACGGTTGTTCAAATATTTCTTATATATTCTTCAAGCGTAATTCACTGTCGTGGTGTCGTAAGTATTGAGAAAGATAATTCCCGCCTTCAAATCAGTGAGCCACCATTTGTAAGTCTGTTCCAATACATGATATTAATAATATTTATATTATTAATAACATCACAGTGTTTAAGTTAAATTATTTTGTTAATATCGTATCGTGACTGGTTTATACACAACGTTGAGTATTGTCACATGCATTCTTCTACTAAAGGAAAACAGCCTTGCAATTTACTTGTCTCACTCTAATCCAAGTGAATTCAATACACATCTACGATTCTTATTTCAATTTCCACCTAGTCTCTTCTCAATCATCCTTCCTGACTTTCAGGTGTTGTTTTAGTTAAACCTGGTGTCTATTTTGGAGTTCAAGATTGATAAGTGACCGGTTGACAGTGTTGAGAAATGTTGTAATCGATTATTTATTGAACTTTAATGAAAACTTGGACAACATCCCTGGTTTAAACAAAGCAGGCAAGGTGGATTTCTTTACAAATACAACCTATTACACAACCATAATAATCGGGTAAACAACCCGGAACAACCCCCTCCGTATACAACTGCATTTTTTATTTGGTTTTCCAAACCAACTGTTGAGTAACATTTGCAGTTTGTTGCGTTAAAAAACAGTTGTTTGGAAAAGAGTGATTTTACCAGTTTTGTTCGACAAATTAAAACTGTCGTCAGAATCGGAAAAAACAATATTATATATATATATATATATATATATATAATATATATAGATATATATATATATATATATATATATATATATATATATATATATATATATATATATATATATATATATATAATATATATATATATATATATATATATATATATATATATATATATATATATATATATATATATATATATATATATATATATATATATATATATATATATATATATATATATATATATATATATATATATATATATATATATATATATATATATATATATATATATATATATATATATTGTGATTTACTGTTCAATAAGAAATCGATTTATAAATTTTGTCATGAATGGCGAAAATATGTTAACTAAAGAAGAAAGAATAATGAAGTCAATCAAAACGTTAAGTGAAAAATATTTTGTCCATAAAAGACTTTGCCAAATTTGAAGCGCAATCTCGAGTGAGTGAGTGATCGTTAATTATACGTGCTTTAAAGAGTGCATAAGACTAATGAAGCAACAAGTGTTTAGAGAAGAGAAAAAAAATGTAGAAAATATTTGTTTCAAAGAGAATCTATTTGAAAGAAAACTTGTTGAAGAAGCGTAAAGGAAAAATTAAAATATGAAGTAGAAGAAAATTTTGTTTGAAGTAATACTTGAATTAAAATCGAAATAAACAAAGTATGAATAAAAATGATCTTATTATTCACAATTGGAAAAGAATAGTGAATGAAAGAGAAGAATTTGTATGGATGGTGTATTTGTGTTTAAGGAGAGAAAACCTGCCGTAATTGAATTAAAAAGGAATGGAAGAAGTAACTAACTTGATGAAAGGAAATAGAAGCGAGCTAAAGATAAAAGAATGAAAACGGAATAACCAAAGTTTACTTAATAACACTGGAATTAGTTTGAAAAAAGTTTGAAACAAAATTGCAGGTTGAAAAATTGAGATCAAGGATATACCTTTGATGAGAGAATTACCAGCCAGAAAGCTTAATTAAGGGATAGATTGATAGCGAAATTTATAGATAGATAAATAGATAGATAAATAAAGGAAAAAATAGATAGATAAATATATAGATATGTAAATAGATCGATAAATAAAGGAAAAAATAGAGTACGAGAGTATATAGGGTTTAATAACTGCATAAAACATGCATAAATAAGATAGGAAAGAAAAAGAGCGATATGAGAAAATATATAAGAAAATGATACACATAACAGGGTGTCAGAGAAGTCCCTAAAAACAGGTTACACGAGAAAAAAAAAAAACAAAAAAACAAAAAAAAAAAAACAACACAATCTAGTAACACTTCGGTAGTGAAAAAGAGTGAAACCCAAATAATGGAGACGCAAACTTTAGTCATATATATATATATATATATATATATATATATATATATATATATATATATATATATATATATATATATATATATATATATATATATATATATATATATATATATATATATATATATATATATATATAAAATATAATAAATAAAAAAAAAAAAAATTTTTAAAAAAAAAAAAAAATAATAATAATAAAATAATAATAATAATAATAATAATAATAATAATAATATAATAATATAATAAATAATAATATAATAAAATGTAAAATCAGCTCTAAAAATTAAAGCTTGAAATTAAAATATAATTTTTTTTCTTTTTTAACTAGGTTAGTGGGGGATATAGTTACTTTTAATTTTATTTTATATATTTATTTATTTTTTAATTTATACGTTTATTTATTTATCCATTATTTATATATATATGAATAGTGGAAGATAAGAGTATAATTGATTTTTAAAAAGACTTTAATAGTAATTATGGGTATATATATATATATATATATATATATATATATATATATATATATATATATATATATATATATATATATATATATATATATATATATATATATATATATATATATATATATATATATATATATATATATATATATATATATATATATATATATATATATATATATATATATAGGCATTGTGTTTTATCAGTTTTAGATAAAAAAGAAGGAAAAAAATGAAAATATAAGAATAAAAACTTTCATTGCTATTGCCAAAATCCAAAGTGCTTTTTAATATTTGCTTTTTAAGTCTTGCACTGAAGTCATTACTACACACACACACTCACGCGCGCGCGCACGCACATACAGATGCAGACACACACACGCACGCACGCACGCACGCGCGCGCCCACGCATATACAGATGCACACACGCACATACAGATGCACACACGCACACACACACACACGCATACACACGCACACACAAACGCACATACTCACACACACACATGTACACTCATCCACACACGCACACTCACAAACACACACAAACACATACTCACACACGCATACATATTGTATTATGGATATATATATATAGTCCCTTGCAATACATATAATTCCTCATATTTCTGAGAAACTATTAAATCTTTCCGAGTACGGATCGAACAACAGAAAGCTGATATAAAAAAAAAGATGCAATACAATCAATGCAATATTTTTACATATTACACACCAACATAAATTAAATTGAGATAATGCAAAATTCATCTTTTCTTCAAAAATCGAAAATATATAGATTGGTGGAATCATTCTTTATAAAAACTTTACAGAATTTCAACATTTCTTCCGGATATTTTTTTTTTTAACTAAACGCATTTTTAACAGGATACCTAAGAATCCTTTTTAAACAACTTTTGCGTACAATGAACAGTAGCCAAATTACATAATTTGTCGCCTCATTTTTTTCTGAATTTTTTCATACATTTGATAACACATAGGTTTCTTGGTTGCTTTCAATTTCTATTAGTCCAGTTTTGTCTGATGAGGGGGAAGGGTAGCCTCTTTGAAACGTCACGATTAACTTTTTAACTCTTCGTTCTTGTTATATACTATTTTAATCTTAATGTTACCTTCTTTTTAGTGTTTTGTTTTTTAATATTTTATTAAAAGTGGTTTTAAAAAGAATCGATTAATATAATCTGGGAAACGAGCGATATATATATATATATATATATATATATATATATATATATATATATATATATATATATATATATATATATATATATATATATATATATATATATATATAATATATTAAAAAGTTCATCTGAAATGTTATGAAGAAAAGAATTTTGGAAAGTCTTCCTGTCACATGATCACATGATCATGTGACATGTGATCACATGATCACATACATATGTCCAATGCCAAGGCAAAAGATTAACCAAAGGGGCGAAGATCAGAAAACCAAATATCTAAGAGAAGAAAGAAGATCAACAACGAACATTCCTTATTGAAACTAAGTAAGAAGAAAGGAAGATTGAGGATGTTTCCAAATTTTAACACGTAAAGTGATGAGGCAATAGATAGAAGATTAAGAAGTGTCTAATTTTTCGTTACAAATTGAGTAAGTATTCATACCTGAACATCGGAACAGAAAGAGAAAGGAAGGAAAGATCGATTTTAGGAGTCAGAGTTGTAAAACAAGGCACCAAGGCAGGGTACAAACTCTGAAGCGCAACTTTTGAGAACCATGGTAGAATTCCCATTATGATCGCACGCCTTCAAACTATCAGTGGGGAAGAAATGACTTCTTCAGGGAATTACGCAATAAAACAGCAATAGAGAAATTAGCAACAATTATATAATATATATATATATATATATATATATATATATATATATATATATATATATATATATATATATATATATATATATATATATATATATATATATATATATATATATATATATATATGCCCTATATTTAAGAAAGGTGATAAGATGAACTGTAAGAATTATGGAGGAATTGCTGTAATGTCTCATATCGAGAAGGTGTACGAGAGAATAATGGAGAGAAGACTGAGGGGAAAAGTGGAGAATAGAATGCATGAATGGCAGCATGGTTTTAGACAGGGAAGATCAACTATCGATCTGATTTTTATACTAAAGATGATATGTGAGAAGAGTCATTAATTTAATCAGAGAGCATATATAGCTTTTGTCGATTTAGAAAAAGCATTTGACAGAATATCGAGAGAGATTTTGTGGAGGATATTGGGAAGAGGGAGAATGGAGTACCGAATAAGTTGATAAGAGCAATAAGGAGTACATATAATGATAGTTGCTGTAGAGTAAAAACACAGATGAACGATAGTAACTGGTTCGGAATTACGGCAGGTGTGAAGCTGGGATGTGTGCTCTCCCCGATATTGTTAATAGTATTTATGGACTTTTGTGGAAGGCTGGGGCAGAGAGAGGTGGACAGGGATATACTCAGATACGCAGACGATCTGGCGTTGGTTTCAGAATCGGAGGAGGAGCTGCAGAGGTTTGTCACGATGTGGGATGAGGTTCTTGACTGCAAGAGGAATGAATGAAAATTAATAAGGACAAAACGGAGGTAATGTTGGTGTACAGGGCGCAGAACGAACTGAACATTAAAATGGAGGATGTAATACTGAAACAGAAGGATCATTTTGAATATCTTGGAGTGTATTGTGGTGTGAAAAATAATATGTTCTTGGAGCTGAACCATAGAAATGGAAAGTTTAACGGAATACCTGACTTGTTGTATGCATTGCTCAAGGATAAGAACATCTGGAGGAAAGTTAAAACCATATTGTATACAAATATAATGAGACCTGTATTGATGTATGGACACGAGGTCTGGACGCTCAATACAAAAGCCAAAAAGTAAAATACAGACTTGTAAAATGAAGGTGTTTAGGCTAATAATTAGGAGTGACAAGGATGTATAGAGTGAGAAACGAGGATGCGAGAACTGGGCTTGGGGTGTAGAGTGTATTGAGCCTTGTGGAGAGGGTAGCTAAGGTAGTTCGGACATGTGAAGAGAATGAACAAAGATAGGTATGCAAGAAGGTATTACGAATGAAGAACGGAGGGGAGCAGGGGGGTGGGAAGACCGAGGATGAGGTGAAGTGACGGTGGTGAGAGAGCGGTGGAGAAAAGTGAAAAAACCATGGAAGAAGTGGGGAAGACAAGGATGTATGATGATCGTCGACAATGGAGAGACTTCGTTCGAGACAGCTGACAAGTGCCTGCACCTAAAGAAGAATGGTGAGAAAGGTGATATATATATATATATATATATATATATATATATATATATATATATATATATATATATATATATATATATATATATATATATATATATATATATGCATACACAACGAAATACATTTACAACGATTGGTTTCTGGTTCATTCCTTACAAAACTCGGCAATGTAGAATATAGCTTGCCATCATTGCGTTGAAAGAAAATAATTATCTTTATGCAGCTAAAAGGTTAATCCGAAGTAACTGGAAAAAGCGAGCTTCACATAGTGAAAATGCTTAGGTCTAAAGTAACTGTATATTTTGGATTTACATCATCAACGAAGCTAGGCATATCAACTACGTAGCCTAGTTGGCAATAAAAACCATAGCTTATCTTCGCAACGATGCACTAGATAAATGGTGACCACTAGGTTTCGGAAATCATCTTTTACCAAAAATGCTTCAAATACAGAACCAGCAGAAGTTCTCCCCGATGCAGAAGAAACAGAGGTTTTCATCTCCATCTTCCGAGTAAAGCTACTAGTGTTTTCCGAAATTTCTGTCTCAACTTGATTCAGAGTATTGGAAGCTCAAATCTACCCTGGTAGAGTCACCTCGGATAGAACCTAGTATTTTCAAGCTTTTACCAGCAGAGCTCAATGCCACTGAATATCATCGTCTAAAAAAGGACGACGATTGTCATCTATGAGAAAAGCAAAACCGAGATTTTCACCGAATTCATGGCTAACTTACAGCGGAAAACCTTCACTTCGCTTTACTGAAATGTTAGCTTGTGGTAATAAGTTGAAAATAGGAGAAGATATTATTCGAATGCAGTTTTTTTTAAAGTCTTTGCCAAACACAATTCGACCAACTTTAGCTTCTCAAATTTCGCTTTCATTAGATCAACTCGGAGAGTTAACAAATGGCCTAGTCGGTTTGATTCCATCAGCTCCAGTAATGGCAATATCTTCTTCAGCAACGACATCACCCTCAGCAACAACACCTGTAGGACATCGCCCTTACCACCAGAATCAGAAAACGAAATTATGCCGAACACACATATTCTTTCCACCATAAGTCAAAACATGTAAACGTTGGTGCAATTGGCCTGATAAAGTCAATTTACAAATTCAATCATCTAGACCTGCTTCAAGATCTTTCTCGCCTGCATCATCGGAAAACTAGAAAAGCGGGCTGATTGCTGCGCCATAACCAGTTCGTTCGCAGCTAACAATAAATGTCAACATCTTTGGAGTTGATGCACTTTTGTTTTAATAGACACCGGAGCATCAGTATCTTCTTTCCCTTTATCAATGGTAAACAACAAACAACATGTCTCTATTCTTAACTAATGTCACCAGTTCCGCAACTAATCGTTCGCCAATCAAATGTAATGGTGAAATAGTAACATATATCATTATTAAAAACTTCCTCGAGAATTTCACTGGATTTTGTAGTTTGATTTGCACTCTGCTCAAATTGACCTCTCACTATTTCCTGACACCGTTTTGGGGGTTTCAACCCATTGAAATTGGCCTCAAGTCAGGGGAATGGTTCCCTGGGGGGGGCCCCGTGAGCCCTCCAAAATCGGTATCAGGAAGTTACCTGATTTGCAGATTTGCTATGCTTAATTCACTCTTTCCTGACCATTTTTTTGCGGTTCAGTCCGGTTGAAATCGGTACGAATCGGGGGGTAAGGGGGCAGGGGACCCGCGGTGTCCTTGAACCGACAAAAAGGTAAGGATGGTCCCTGAGAGTTCAACATTGCATGCAATTACAGAAAAGACCGTTAAGCTTTTCTCCAGTTAAAAGCGCGTCCAATATATCCTGCACCCCTCAAAAGTGTCCCTATACTACTGCGGATATTGATTCACCTAAATTAGGAATAGATTTCCTTCAACATTTCCACCTAGTCACTGACTATGGGAAAAGTGTGCTTCAAGATAAAAACACTTCCCTCTTGGCACCGTTTCAAACCTTATTTCAAAAGGTTGCTTCCTTACAAACCAGTACTAGAAAGGAAGTTACTTTCATCTCGTCTCTTCTTCAAGAATTCCCATCCCTAACATCACTTATGAACCTCACGAATATAAAATATAACCTTAATGGACATTTCCATTGTATTAACTGAAGATACTCCTCCCTTTTATGTAAGACCACGTCATCTCCCAGAAAATAAACTTAAAGTTGAAAAAGCAGAATATGATTTTTCCTTAAAAACAGGAGTCATTCGACCATCCAAGTCATCTTAGGCTTCCTCGCTTCATCTTTTGCCAAAAGAAGACTTCAGGAACTTTTGTTTATATTTATTTGGAAGATATCATCGTGTTCTCTTTATTTCGTGAACAGCATGAAGAAATCTAAAAACTATTTTCAAACTAATTAAAAAAATTATAACATCTTTTAGCAGTTATATGAATATAAATAATGTCTCTATCTCTTTTGGACTTAAAAAACGCTGGGGTTACTTTTCAGGGCATTCTCCATTTTCAAAAAAAAAATGGATCTCGTGTTCCTTTCTCAATAACATGGAAATCTAAAAATTATTTCCAAACTACTTAAAAAAAATCATTCAGGATCTCCCTTCCAAAATGTGAATCTCCCAGGTCTTCCCTCATATATTTGAGTTACAACATATCTTCAGATAGACTTTCTCCTCGTACCGAAAAAGAAGTCTTAAATTTCCAATTACCCTCTTCATATATTTTTGCGAATGATTGGATACTTCACACATTTTATTCATCAGTAAAGCTAGACATAAGAGTCATAAATTATACATATATATATATATATATATATATATATATATATATATATATATATATATATATATATATATATATATATATATATATATATATATATATATATATATATTATATATATATATATAATATGTATGTGTGTGTGTGTGTGTATGCGCATTTGTGTGTGTTTGTGCGTATGTGTGTGTTTGTTCAGGTGCATATGTAAGTGCATAAAATCCTTGAAAATTGGTATTAAAGAAACTGTATATAAATAAGCTAAAAAATCCAAGGGAATTGCACGAAAATTTTAAAGGTCAGAGATTTATTTTTGCATGTCTTTTTATTCCGTAATTGAAATTAAACTTCTTCTAAGGAGAATATTCTCTTTCTTTCTTTATTATATATATATATATATATATATATATATATATATATATATATATATATATATATATATATATATATATATATATATATATATATATATATATATATATAATATATATATATATATATATATATATATATATATATATATATATATATATATAGGAATACGATTACCAATTAATCGGTATTATATATATTTGTCCGATTATGTAATGATTGTTTCGAAAATGGCTTAAGTTACAATATCGGTATTAAAGATTTAATAATAACCACATATCAATGAGGTCAAATACAGTGTTTTTTATTTGAGAATTTTATTTTTGAATTATATGGATAAAACAATAAATCATTTAAAAAAAAAATTATTTTAAATTAACGCGTTTGCAGCTTGAAATCATTAAAAAGGTAGGGAGATAAATATTTGTTTTGTATTTGTTACTTATTCAGTGTTGTACTGCATGAAAAATAGAAAAATAGGTAAAACTTTAATTCCTGTATAAAATGATGAGTTATTTCAGTAAGTTTCATCTTCAGAAAAGGTTTCATCCTCATAAAATAACAAAAGAAACAAAATCTTCAGATTCAGATTCAGAGTCAGGGCAGTTAGAAAGGACAGCTACTGAAACGCCCTGTTTTTTTTGGAGGAAACGGAATATAACAATATTGAGCGGAGTGATTTGCCTTGCAAATCAAAACCCCGTTTTGGCTTAGGTTGCCAGATTTTTCGAAAAGTAGCTAAATCTAGCACCGGTCGAAAGTGATCCCTATACTACTAATATTAATATGCAGGATACTCCGAAGCTTTTATTAGAAAAAGAAAGTTATAAAAATCGATGATATTTTTCTTTTTAGACCACAAAAAGTCAAAGGCGAAAATCACTGTTACGTGATTAAAAAGATCATGCCTGTTGACTTGCATTCTTATTCTTTGAACACCTGGTGCTGCCTTCAAAGAAGGTGTACTTCACTGAAAACATTACTCATGGCACATTTCAAGAGACAAGAGAAAAAAAAAACTCAAACCGTAATTATAAAACTCGATACATTTCTTCAGTTATTAATATCAGATATATAATAAAAGTTTTGTTTAATAGCGGTGTCACGATGATTTTGTAGGTACACCACTAGACCACCATTCCGATGATTAGTATTTAAACTCAAGTTGACAAGTCATTTAACTTAACAGCTAATTATTTAGACTGCCTAACGCTGCCATTCTACCTCCATTGATGATAGCCTGTGCGTCTCTTTTCACTCTGTCTCGTCTTTTCTCTTTGCAGCCATCAAATCTCAGACTTATACATTCTACTGGTAAATATTTGGAGATATTCAGGTAGCCAATTTCAAATAGCCCCTCTCAATTTTTCTTTTTATTCAGCTTTTTACATTTCTTTTTCCAACTACTTTTTCTTAGTACACACTTACACTCTGTATCGGAACATATTAACCTTTTATAGGGAATAATTTTGAATTTCACCAAATCTTTTGGTTTTCTTGTTACCTCTGGACTTTGGCCATATATATATATATATATATATATATATATATATATATATATATATATATATATATATATATATACTATATATATATATATATATATATATATATATATATATATATATATATATATATATATATATATATATATATATATATATATATATATATATATATATATATATATATATATATATATATATATATATATATACTATATATATATATATATATATATATATATATATATATATATATATATATATATATATATATATATAATATATATATATATATATATATATATATATATATATATATATATATATATATATATATATATATATATTATATATATATATATATATATATATATATATATATATATATATATATATATATATATATATATATATATATATATATATATATATATATATATATATATATATATATATATATATATATATATATATATATATATATATATATATATATATATATATATATATATATATATATATATATATATATTAATATATATATAAAATAATATATATATAATAATAATATATAAATATATATATATATATATATATATATATATATATATATATATATATATATATATATATATATATATATATATATATATATATATATATATATATATATATATATATATATATATATATATATATGCGTTGTGTAACCGAATGCAGCTCCATATTATCATAACTTGTATCATGCACAATCAAGCTATCGTTAAAATGTAAAATTTTCATACTTTTTGAAAAATTATTACACATAAAACGGAAAGGTTATTGTAATTTGCTACCCTTAGCACTTAACAAGGATACTATTAATAAGCAAAATATGTACTTCTCTGACACTGTAGGCGATGTAGGTTTTGTAGTTATATTGAAAAGATTTCATGCATTCTAAATAATGAATGCGTTGTAGGCATTGAATAGAGGGAATTCTTTTTTGCTTGCTTAAATATTTCTCAAAATAATCGATAAATGACATTAGTGATCAAAGGAAACGGATTCACTGTTTTTTGCATCAAATTTTAATAAAAATTTGGGAATTTAGCATATTTTATTAACATGTTCGTAAGAGTGTTTAAATATCGGCAAATGGTGGAAAATCAATACGCTTAGTCGAAATTTAATTATTGAATTCTGTTCTCTGGAAACAGAATTTAGGGAATTACATTTTCCATTAATCAAGAAACTTTTGCATCGTTTATCTTAAAATTTTAATGTGTAGAATTAACATAGTTAAGTTGAGAGCGATATGAAAATTAAGAAGAATTATTCTCATTCTCCATAATTCAAAAAAAATTTTACTTCACACACATAGAGAAAGAAAAAGGAAAAACATCCGTTCTATTTGTAGAACTTCTCATAAGACTCCAAGGCACCTTCTGACGATTGTATGAATTTAATGCATAAAAATTCTTCAGTTCTCTTGGGTAATAGATAAATAAAAAGCAAAAAAATAAAATAATTATAAAAATTGTCCTCATAAATAAATATAGTAAAAAAAAAAAAAAAAAAAAAAAAAAAATACTATTTAAATTACAGGTCATTAAATGCCACATTTGAGATTTCGGACATCCGTGAATATGAATGCTAGTTCGGATTTCTGAATTTAATTTTTCCACACACACACACACACACACACACACACACACACACACACACACACACACACACACACACACACACACACACACACGTATATATATATATATATATATATATATATATATATATATATATATATATATATATATATATATATATATATATATATATATATAGTATTAATTAAACTCTAAAACCATGTAGTATAAACATAAAATCATTAAAACCTAAGGAAATAAAAACATTAAAACACAGACAAGTCTTTCGGAACAAATTATATAAAACTTTGATGTAAATGAAATAAACAAAGTTTTAAAAAAACCGAAGTTTACGTCGAATGCCAACGTCTTACGGCAACGTCGATCCATCTATCGGTTAGGCCTGTATTACACGACAACGTTGATCACTCAGGAGATCTGCCAGTTATTGCTCCAAAAATCGCCTGTATGAACTTCCTGAAAATATGTCCTTAGGTCCTAACAGATGATCTCCCCAGTATACCGTCTCATACATTACTAGAAAACGTTTGCTGATGTCAAAATTCTATCATGGTAGAAGGATTGACGTCAACCCATCGATATTCATTGTAAATATTAATAATCGAATCTGTTGCAAAGTTTGCCTCATCCTTAAAGAGGACACAGGAATGTAACTGTGGCTCGTTACACTGTCGGAGAAACCATTGACAAAACTGTAGCCGTGATAGGTAATCTTCAGCTTTGAGGGTCTGTACTTGTTGCACATGAAATTGGCAGTCTTTTAATGTTTATTCAAGAAAAATTTTTTTTAAAAAGTAAACAACTTTCATATTCTTTAATCTTTGTTTATATTATAATGTAAAGAAAGATTATGAAAGGTTGTGAAAAGGTTTTCCTGTACGTTAAGTGTTTTATTTTTTGCGACCCACTGGGACACCCCTTATATGTAATCACTACCTCCCTGGGGGTCGGGACTACCAGGTTGAGAATCGTTGGTTTAGATGTTATTGATAGTTACTAGTTACTAGAAGCGGCGTAGGATTTACTTGGTTGTTTTTTACGTCCAAAATTTATAATGAAGGTTTAACCTACAACACAAAATACAGTATTTCTAGTGTCTTCCACAATAGTGTTTGTTTATGAGCCAGATCACGTGTCGCCGCGTATCCATAGTTAATAAGCCATTCATAGCTTCCCGCGATAAGTTAACGATCGTCACACCCGTGTACCCTTCTACTTTTGGAGTTTCGAGTCTCAGTAACTTTTGAACTGTGAATTTTGGGGAGCCTTGTTGTCGTGATCTTTTTCAAAGTTGTGGTCTGTACAACCACTGGCCAATTAATTCTGAAGCGCATACATACACACACACACACACTCATATATATATATATATATATATATATATATATATATATATATATATATATATATATATATATATATATATATATATATATATATATATATATATATATATATATATATATATATATATATATATATATATATTTAAAACTTGCAAGCGTTGCTTTCTTATTATCAGCATTAGCTTCTGCTGTTTGCAAATATCGATTATCCTTTTTATCATATGTTAAGCTATATCGATTTTTCGCTTCTCCTTACGTTATTGTGCAATAGTAATTTGGTGGGGTTGGGAGGTTCCGAGTTCACCTCCAAATTTGCACTGTCCCTATTAATTGAACAATTTTCTTTCATTTAAATATTTTACAGTATCATTCCTAAACTGCAAAAATTGTCCTAACGAATCGTTGAGACAAGTGGCAAAAATGTCACAGTAAAATAAGATATATGTTATTTGATATTCGCAAAAAT
>SEYY01002405.1:0-5000 GCA_009176605.1 Armadillidium nasatum
TCCTTTCAACTGAGAACATTCCTAACTCCTTCAATCTTTCTTCATAGCTCTTATTTTCAAAGCCAGAAATCATCCTTGTTGCTCGATGTTATATGTCTTTTCTTAAATGAGCCAAAACCTGTGCCTAAACCTTTGGCCTAACATAGCTATTATATAGCTTACTTATAACCTCTTTGGTCTTGTAACCTACATTGTGATTAATTATATATACCTAATATCTTATTAGCTCTATTCCTTGCTTTCAAACATTGATCATCCACCTTCAGATTACTGCTAATAATCACACCTAAATCCTTTTCAAGGTCAACAGGCTCAAGCCAATCTCCATTCATTTCATAATTAAATCCATCATTTCAGTAACCTACAAGAAAAACTTTACATTTTTAACTATTAAAGTTCATTTGCCACCTCTCTGCCCAACCGAGAAGTCTATCTAGATCACCTTGAAGCTTTATGCATCCATCATTATTCCTTACTAAGGTGACCACTTTGGTGTCATCTGCAAACTTATAAACCTTAAATTTAAGACCTTTGTCTAAATCAATTACATAAATAAGGAACAAAAGTGGTCCCAGCACAGAACCCTGTGGAACCCACTTTTTACTGTTTCCCATACTGACTTATTACCATTAAGTAATACAACCTGCCTTCTGTTCTTTAACCACTCTTTAATCCAATTGTGAACCATTTCATCTATAACACACTGTGACAACTTTTGCATCAGCCTAACATGGGGTACCATATCAAAAACTTTGCTAAAGTCTAAATATATGACATCAACTGGATCACCCCTGTCTATACACTCAGTAATATATTCCATAAATTATAGTAGATTTAGTCTGACATGATCTGACAACATGCTGAGAGTTTTATAGTACATTGTTATCATCTAAATGCTATATGATTTTTCAGTAACTTTTCCAAAATTTTCACAACCAGAGATGTTAAACTAACTGGCCTATAGTTTCCTAGATCTTCTTTACTACCTTTTTTAAAAATGGGCACCAAATATGCTGTTTTCCAGTCCTCAGGTACCTCTCCAAAAGCAATAGATCATTTAAAAATCAAAAACAGTACTTTTGCAATACTGCTATTCCATGCTTTTAGAATTCTACCATACACCGTCTGCACTCTCTGCCTTTATTTGGGTCAATATGTTCTAGTAAAGATGCGATTTCATTTAACTCAATTTGAAATGCTGTACACCTATTCATTATATGTATATTAGAGCTGTGTCTCTATCCAACCTTTCCTCAGTAACCACTGATGCAAAATAAGCATTGAAAATATTAACCAATTCCTTATCTGAACTTACTAAATTCCCACCAATTTTAATTGGGCCAATTTTCTTATCCCTACTCCTGAATTTATAGAAGCTAAAAAACTTTTTCAAGTCTTTATTACTATTCCTTGCCAAATTAATTTCTGCCATTCTCTTTGCTCTTCTTATTGACTGGTTAAGTTCATTCTTAATTCTCTTAAAATGTTCCAGATCTTCCTCCTGGCTCCTACCTTTGAGACAGGGGTGTGTAATGTCGCCATGTTATTTAATCTATTGATGGATGGTGTAGTTAGAAAAATAGAGAGAGAAGAGAAGGGTATTAGGTTGAAAAATATGGAGGGTGAATGGGAAGTGAATGTTTTGGTTTAAGCAGATGATGCGGTGTTGGTGGTAGAATCTGGAGAAAAGTTGAGAATACTTGTGAGAGAGTTTGAAGGGAAATGTGCAAACACGAGATTGAAAGTCAATCCAGCAAAGAATAAAGTTATGAGGATTGGAGGTGGGGATGAGGAGATGTGAAGGGAGGAATGGGTGTGTAGAAGTGTGATGATTGAAACTTGAGGAGGTGGATGAATTCAAATATCTAGGAATGTTGGGTGAAAGGTTAGTGTAGGACGGAAAAAGAGATAATGAATAGAGTGGTTGAGAGAATGAAAGTGTTGGGGGGCCAAAGACAATTATGGAAGAAAGGAAAAATTTCGAAAGAAATAAAGATAAGAAAGTTTGAGTGTATGTTTTTACCTTCTGTATTGTATGGGTGTGAAACATGAATGATAAGTACTCGGGCGAGAAAAAGTTTCAATGTCTTTGAGATAAAAGGTTTGAGAGCGATATATAAATTGAGAAGATTGATATGATAAGAAATGAAAGAATAAGGGAGATGTATAAATGGAAGAAGGGTGTAATTGATAGAGATGAGTAGGGTGTGCTAAAAGGGTTTGGACATATGTGTAGAATGAATGAGGACAGAGTGGTGGGCAAGGTACTTAGATCCGATGTGGATAGGGGTAGGGGGAGGGAAGGCCGAAGTGGAGATGGATGGATGGAGCAAGAGAGATTTTGATGGAAGTGATTTGAGTTTAGAAGAGGGTAGAAGATTTGTGGAGACAGAGAGATGGAGGGCTGTGGTGAAAGGGGTTGAAAGGTAAGAATAGGTATGTTTGTAAGCGAATTGTGGCGGGCACCACCCCACGAAAGTTGGATAGGTGATAATGATATATATATATATATATATATATATATATATATATATATATATATATATATATATATATATATATATATATATATATATATATATATATATATATATTATATATATATATATATATATATATATATATATATATATATATATATATATATATATATATATATATATATATATATATATATATATATATATATATATATATATATATATACTGTATATATATATATTAGTGATGCCATACGCATTCGCATCCTCATTCACACTTTTGAAAATTCAACATCCGCATCCGCATCCGCACTTTCGAAAATTCAACACCCGTATTCGCATTTGCATCCGCACTTGAAAAATTCTACATCCGCATCCAACTTTAAAAAATCCGTACATCCGCATCCGCACTTCTCCAAAATTCGACAATCCGCATCCGCATCTGCAAATTACAAAATTTGACATCCGATCCATCACTAATATATATATATATATATATATATATATATATATATATATATATATATATATATATATATATATATATATATATATATATATATATATATATATATATATGAGAAAGAATTAAAATTTGAATAAATAAAAAAAAAAAAAAGAACTAAAAAAAAAAAAAAAAAAAAAAAAAAAAAAAAAATATATATATATATATATATATATATATATATATATATATATATATATATATATATATATATATATATATATATATATATATATATATATATATATATATATATATATATATATATATATATATATATATATATATATATATATATATATATATATATATATATATAATATTAAGGTAAATTTAATTTTTCTGAAATGTATTGAAAATTATTAGGGTATTTTTTACAATTTCAGAGTTTTTTCCCTCAACTATACTTGTATATATATATATATATATATATATATATATTATATATATATATATATATATATATATATATATATATATATATATATATATATATATATATATATATATATATATATATATATACCTATATATAAGCTTCAAGAAATCACACCTTAGTATTAAATTAATGTATACCACTATTAATAATACAAACAAATAAATCACCCAACAATATAAAATAACTTAAAAAAAAACAATTTGTACAGGTAAAACAAAAGCACTTTAAAGTTTAAACACAACCTTCTCTGGTTAAAACAATACTACTGGTTTTTGGAAATATGAAGAAAGTATCTAGGATTTATATATGAGCAAGATTGTGGTAGTTTTTTTTTCCTTGACTAAATGATTTTTACCTACAATGTTATTATTCCCTATCTTGTATAAGTAGATTGAAAATACTTTGTGAAGTCACTTTATCACAAGTAGATATTGCTGTTACTTCAAAAATTTATGAGTATAATTTAAGTAATATCTATTTTGATTATAGATTAAATGTCATGGTCTAAAAATAGTACAGCAACAAATATTTCAGCATATATATTTAGAGAAATTTTATAATCTTCAGGCTTGCAACTATAATGTTTGAATTACTGATGGTTTGCATCTTGGATTTGCAGGATGTGTATTTAGGCACAAAACATTTATCTTATAGAACTTTCTGTATTTATAGCATAACTAAATATGTAATGTATACTGTATCTAACTTCTATTTTAAATCTGAAACCAACACCAAAGTAGCTGTTTTTGCCAATTTTCTGTCTACTTTAGCAGTGTTCGAAAAAGGGTTATCAGCAAACTATTTGATGTGTAAAATGTGTGTATTACTTAAAGAATTAAGAGGCAGCTAAATATATTTGAATTCCTGAATACATGGAAATAGAATTACATGATGAAGTGAATGTTGCAGTTCATGTGTGCCAGGTTTAACTACTACATTAAAATGTTCATAAACTGATATGATAACATTTAAAATTTTTTTAAAAAATCTGCGATTTATGGGCGATAAATAGGAATAGGAGAAGAGTTATTTACCACTTGTTAAAACTTTTATTCAAGATTGATCTGGAACATGTGAACATTTGCAGACATGAACAAGTAGTATTATCAAGATTTAGATTTGATTGTACTTTACATAACTTGTATTTGTGAAGGACAATCGATATATTCAAAATACAGAATAGTTATTCAAATTGGCAAGCTCTCTGTAGATGTCTCCATAGTAAATTTTTAATGATTTTGTTTATTGTTCAAAAGTGGTGTTCTGCATTTCATAAACTAGGCTTATTCAATTCATTTATGTACTTTTTATATTTTCAATAGAATCTAAATAAGTGTCTCACCATAACTGACAAATTACCACTGTGGTGGGGAGGGGCTTGCAGAACTACTGAACCTCCAGAACTAACTAAATAGTTAATAGTTTTGGAAAATTAAAAATAAACTACATTATACTCACCTATTATTAAATAAAAGTATAAATTTTATTTAAAAATTACTGCATTTTATTGATTTTATGTCAGGTAGCTAATTTATTTCTTTTATCTATTACAACTAGGTATAAAAAAAAATAAAGA
>SEYY01002405.1:10000-25000 GCA_009176605.1 Armadillidium nasatum
AAAAATACATATATACTTTACTTACTTTACGTTTCTGCCCCTTGGAACTTTCTCACTGAAAGAGCCACACTGCCTTTAGGAAATCCGCAACAGCCGCCGGCCGTACCCAAAGGTCTCAGAGAGGAGATGTGAAGGAGTGTTCTGTGTTGTGTAAGGGTGGAACATCTCAGAAGGAGGTGTTCTATTGTGTCTGGTTCTTGCATACATCTTTGACATATTGGGGATAGTGTGTTTTGTATGTTGAATCTATGTTTGTATGCTGTAGGTTAGGGTGGTGGCCTGACCTTAATCTGGATAGTGTAATTTGGGTTTTGCGTGTTAATGTGTTTTGTGTATATGTAATGTCGGAGGATTGTTCGTTGAGAAGATGATTTGGTTGGCTGGTGTTGAGATAATTTAGTGTTATGATGGTGTGAATGTGTTTGATTAGTGGTGTTTTGTTTGCAGTAGTTGGAATGGTTCTAAATATGTTACTGTAGTATAGGGCAGGGGATGATTGAGGTAATTTTATATATATATATATATATATATATATATATATATATATAATATATATATATATATATATATATATTATATATATATATATATATATATATATATATATATATTAGGGATGGAGTGAAGTATCAGTATCGGTAAGTATCGATATATTTTCAGGTATTGGATATCGGTATATTTTCAGGTATCAGGTATTGGTACCAGAAAATTTTTTAGGTATCAGTATCGGTAAAAATTTTGGTATCACTCCATCCCTAATATATATATATATATATATATATATATATATATATATATATATATATATATATATATATATATATATATATATATATATATATATATATATATATAATAAATAAAAAAAAAAAAAAAAAAAAAAAAAAAAAAAAAAAAAAAAATTTAAATAAAATATATATATATTATATATATATATATATATATATATATATATATATATATATATATATATATATATATATATATATATATATATATATATATATATATATATATATATACCACTCAAAATTCACTAAATTTGAAGCCTTTTTTTTTTTCTTCATCTTCTTTGAAAATTTATAGAATATTTAAAAATCTTGAATTATCAATATTAATATTATTTATTAGTATTACTTTTTTAAATAAGGATTTTAACAATTGTAGAAAATTTACTTTATAAATATAAAAAAAATTTTTAATTTAATATTGCAAGATATTCCCTGCAATTATTATTATTATTATTATTATTATTATTATTATTATTATTATTATTATTTTGATAATTTAACAGTCGTTAAATAATTGCAGGTAGAATGGAAAACTCCAAAAGGAATTCAATATCAAAGAGCAGTAATTAAAAGAAAACGCTATCTCTTTACTCTGAACAGACCATGGACAAGGGAATTTTTCTATGACAATGAACCTGGAACCAAATCACCTACCATAGTTTTAGAACCAATTGTTGATTGGCCCTTTTTCAAGTATGTTAATTAAAATATTTATTTCATGGTTAGTGTATCAAATTTGTTTTTTTTGAAAAAATGAAAACCAGTAGGAGCAGATTTTAATCCTCACAATTTTATATTTTTAAAATTTTTTTAAATATCTTTTATATTGGAGCTTTTATTTTATTTTCTAGTTGTGCTTTCACCAGAGAAGGTAGTGTTTTAAGAGCTCTCTATATTTTACCTGTACAGATTGTTTATTTTTAAGTTATTTTATATTGTTGGGTGATTTATTTGTTTGTATTATTAATAGTGGTATTCATTAATTTAATATTAAGGTATGATTTCTTGAAGTTCTTAGTATTAGGTAAATAACTAAAGGCTAGGGTGGGCCTAATCCTTAGGTTTTATCAAGAATTTAATATCTTCAGCTTAAGTATACTTTTGTTGTGATTTTTGTAAAGTTTGTTAATTTCTGGTTGATTATTTAATTTCTAGGTAATTTCAAATATTTTAATTAGATTGTCTGACTGGCAGTGGGCCTATCCAGTTGTTCAGATTAGGCTTTCTGATAGCCCTAGGGTATATTTTCAAAACCCTAGGCTAAACTAGGACTAAGGTAGTTATAGTGGTTGTTTCATTTAGTATATTTGAGAAAGTTAGATTGTTGCTTATAGTTTTTGATTAAAGTTAGGCCTTGGAACAATATAGTATAACTTCAATAGCATTAAGTTAGACCTTTGTAAGAATATTGTATAACTTATATAGCATAGTATAATAATTTGAGTAAGTATGTGGATTGTGGCATTTGTGGGACTGTGAGAAGAGAAAATGTTGGTGAGTGTACTGTTTGTATCCTGAAAGCTGAGCATGTGTTGATAAGAAAGGAGATTGAAAGGATAAGTGAGGATTTGGATGAGATGAAAAAGAATGTAAGGTCTGAGTCTTTGAAACTAGAAGTAGGTAGGCTTAGTAAATGGGTATCTGAGTTGAGAAGGGAGGGAAGTGTTAGGAAGAAGATGGTTATTAGTGACTCAGTTGAGACTAGGTAATCATGTAGGCAGGAAGTGGATAGGGGGCAGGCTAATGGTAGGGCAATGGGGGTAAGTAGACCTAGTGACTCACCTAGGCAGGAATTTGAGAGGGGGAGGGCTATAGAGGCAGATAGGACTGCAGATAGATGGTGTTGTAGAGAATAGGAGTAATAAAATTAGGATCATGAGGGACACTAGACCTGTGACCTGCAGAAACAGGTTTAGCTGTCTTTCTGATGGGGAGGAATCTGAAGTGGCCAGTTGTGATGTTGTGTTTCCCAATGGGAAGACTGAGGCATTACTGATTGGTGACTCTCAGATACGATATTTAGATAGGACTTTTAGAAATAAGGATAAAAGGAAACGAATGCGAGTATGTTATCCAGGTGCACGAGTGAATGATATTGTGGACAGAATAGATAGAGAAATTGCAGATACGAATGTGAATGCAAGAGTGATTGTACATGTTGGAACAAATGATATAGGTTATAGAAGGTCGGAGGAACTGATAGCAAGCTATAGGAATTTGATTGAAAGACTGAGAGTAAGTGGTAGGAAATGCATAGTGTCAGGTATATTACCTAGATTGGGAGCAGGGCTAGAATGAGAAAGTAGGGCCTTTGGTGAAATGAAAGGGTTAGGAATTTATGTCTTTAAGAGAATATTGCATTTTTGGATCACTGGGAGGAATTTCAGGACAAGAATCTGTTTGCAAGAGATGGAGTGCATCTCAGTCGAGAAGGTGTGAAGCTTCTAGGTTGCAGGCTGGAGAGAGGTTTGCAGGGAAACTAGGTAAGGATAGGGGTGAAGGGCATAATATTCGCACTTCTAGTTGTGAAGATGGTGATTTTAATACTGACAGAGAGATTGATGATAGTATGAATAAAAATAGATGTGCTTTACAATATGGGCCTATTAATATAAATGGATACATTACTAGAAATCAAGATGGAAAGGATACATATAAGGACATGTTTAGTATGAAATGTTTTTACACAAATGCTCAGAGCCTTAGAAACAAAAAAGATATGTTGACTAGTTACATTATAGAGGAGAATCTTCACATTATTTGCATTACAGAAGCATGGGTTAATGAGGCAATTTACGGAGATTCCCTACAGGAATATGAAATAGAAGGATACTCATTTTACCTATACCAACAAAGAGGAAGGAATGGTGGAGGTGTAGCACTCTATGTTAAAAGCAATATCGAATCGTTATTAATAGCTGACATTAAAACAAACCAGGATGTGGAATCTCTGTGGGTAGATATTCTTATGTATAATAAATCATACAGGATAGGAGCATTTTATAGAGCTCCTGATCAGAGTCAAGTATTAGATGAAGAAATGGTGAAGGAAATCAAGGTAGCGTGTGAAAATAATGTAAAAGGGGTAGTCATTATGGGTGATTTTAATTTTCCAGACATTGAGTGGAATACTTTGAGTAGTATAGTTAATAGAAGTTCAGTATTTGTAAATTGTATACTATACAACTTTTTGAGTCAGATGGTCCAAGAACCGACAAGGCATGCAGCATTGTTAGATTTAATATTAACAAATGATGAGAATGTGGTGAATGATATCGAAGTTGAGGAGACTTTAGGAAATAGTGATCATTATATTATTAGATTTAACTGGAATATGAGGTCTGGGCCCAAATTGCAAGTCAATAGGGAAAAGATATTAGATTTCAGAAACGGAGATTTTAGCAAATTCCGAGCAATGCTCAATGAAATTGACTGGGATAAGGAGTTTAATGGTCAAAATTGTTTCATCATGTGGGAATACTTCAAGCAAATATTGGCTACCATTCAGTCTGTGTTTTTTAAAGATAAATCCATTAGGGTGGCAAATAGAAAACCTAATTGGTGGAGTAGAGAGATAAAAGAGAAAATCAGTGAAAAGCGTAGATGTTTTAAAATATTCAAAGGCAGGAGCAGGGGTGAAGATTTGGAACAATATAAGAGAATTAAGAATGAACTTAACCAATCAATAAGAATAGCAAAGAGAATGGCAGAAATTAATTTGGCAAGGAACAGTAATAAAGACTTGAAAAAGTTTTTTAGCTTTTATAAATTTAAAAGCAAGGATAAGAAAATTGGCCCAATTAAAATTGATGGAAATTTAGTAAGTTCAGATAAGGAATTGGTTAACATTTTCAATGCTTATTTTGCATCAGTGTTTACTGAGGAAAAGTTGGATAGCAGTTTAGAAACTAATAGCTCTAGTATACATGTAATGAATAGGTGTGCAGCATTTGAAATTGAGTTAAATGAAATTAAATCTTTACTAGAACATATTGACCCGAATAAGGCAGCGGGTCCGGATGGTGTGTATGGTAGAATTCTAAAAGAGGGGAGTAGCAGTATTGCAAAGGCACTGTATTTGATTTTTAAGCGATCTATTGCTTTTGGAGAGGTACCTGAGGACTGGAAAACAGCATATGTGGTGCCCATTTTTAAAAAAAGGTAGTAAGGAAGATTTAGGGAACTATAGGCCAGTTAGTTTAACATCTCTGGTTGTGAAAATTTTGGAAAAGTTACTGAAAAGTCATATAGAGAAGCACTTAGATGATAACAAGATACTATATAACTCCCAGCATGGCTTTAGAAAGGGTAGATCATGTCAGACAAATCTACTAGAATTTATGGAATATATTACTGAATGTATAGACAGGGGTGATCCAGTTGATGTCATATATTTAGACTTTAGCAAAGCTTTTGATAAGGTACCCCATGTTAGGCTGATGCAAAAGTTGTCGCAGTATGGTATAGATGGAATGGTACACAATTGGATTAAAGAGTGGTTAAAGAACAGAAGGCAGTGTGTATTACTTAATGGTAATAAGTCATTATGGGAAACGGTGAAGAGTGGGGTCCCACAGGGTTCTGTGCTGGGACCACTATTTGCTTCCTTATATATATAAATGATTTAGACAAAGGTCTTAAATGTAAGGTTTCTAAGTTTGCTGATGATACCAAAGTGGTTACCTCAGTAAGGAATAATGATGGATGCATAAAGCTTCAAGGTGATCTAGATAGGCTTCTTGGTTGGGCAGAGAGGTGGCAAATGAACTTTAATAGTAAAAAATGTAAAGTTCTTCATGTAGGTTACTCAAATGAAGGATTTAATTTATGAAATGAATGGGGAGTGGCTTGAGACTGTGGACCAAGAAAAGGATTTAGGTGTGATTATTAGCAGTAATCTGAAGGTGGGTGATCAATGTTTGGAAGCAAGGAATAGAGCTAATAAGATGTTAGGTATAATTAATCGCAATGTAGTTTACAAGAGCAAAGAGGTTATAAGCAAGCTATATAATAGCTATGTTAGGCCAGCATTAGAGTATTGTGCACAGGTTTGGGCTCCTCATTTAAGAAAAGACATAGATATGCTGGAGAGAGTACAGCATCGAGCAACAAGGATGATTTCTGGCTTTGAAAATAAGAGCTATGAAGAGAGGTTGAAGGAGTTAGGAATGTTCTCAGTTGAAAGGAGATTTCTCAGAGGGGATATGATACAAGTTTACAAAATATTTGCATCTGACAGTAATACAGAGATTGAAAAATACTTTATATTGGACCGTGGAAGAGTAACTAGAGGACATGATAAGAAAATTAAAAAGAAGCCATGCCATCTCGATCTAAGAAAATACTCTTTCAGTAATAGAGTTGTTAATTTTTGGAATGACTTGCCAGAAGAGATTGTTGACTGTGATTCTCTTGTCAAATTTAAAAGGGGGCTAGATAGATTTATGGATGGTTTAGGTATTATATAATATAACTTGACTAAGCCAAATTGGCGGGTATATATGAATTTTTAGATCAACAGATCAACCTATGACTAAGCCTAATGGCAGTTTTTTTGTAGTGGGTGATGGTTCATTGAATGCTGCATGTGTAGTTGGGCTTGGTTTTGCTTTTATCTTTGCATGAATGAACTGATAACTAGGGAAGGGATAGACCTAGTCTTTTGTGCATGTACTAGTATTGTTATTATTATTATTATTTGTTTGGACTGGGACAGTCTCGATAGGCCCTTGTGGCTTCTAACTGTCTCTATTTTCCTATGTTCCTATGTTCCTACTGTGTAGTGACAATGAAATTGAAATTTATGATTCATAAGGCAAAGTCCTGGTATTTTCTTCATTTGGGATAAGTTCTTAAGTATTTTTTTTTTCTTCCTCTAATACATTAGTTACAGAATTACCTGCCATTTTATCTAAAATCAATGAATAATAATGAAACCTCAGTTTGTTTGTTTGTTTTTCTTATAGATTTTTTCCCTTTCATTCATATCTTTCATTTTACTTCTCGGCTAAAACAGTTTTGGAGGGATTTATGAATCAAAAAGATTAAAGAGAAAGACTTTCTGAAATTAAAAATTGAACTTATTTATATAGAATATTTTTTTTTTATTGATATTAATGCAAATCATCAAGTAAAAATGCTGTTCATGGATTGCTTAAATGAAAAGCTTAGCTTGCCTAAGAATAATGATGAGCAAAATAGAGAAATATTTCAACTTCGTAAGTTGTGAATCAGTCAATACAAGAAGATTTTTGTCAAACTTTAATGTGAGTAGAAAATAAATATTAAAATAGAGTTTATTTTGTTGAGAAAGGAAGTGTGGTGCCTTAACTATATATACATCTTAATTTTCTCTCCAAAATCCATGATTCGATTGCACTTGCTGTCACACCATTCAGCAAAGAAATACAGTAGACATCTTGTATCGAGAGTAGAAAAATTCTCCTTCTCCTAACACTCTTGCTAATTTTTATTCAACTTAGAATCATTGTAGGGATATTCTTTCATGAGTAAGGCAGACCTTCACCAAACAAAGGTGTGCTGAGCTCCTAAATTCTCCTTCTTCTCCTACTTCTTTAAATTTTCCTTTCCTCACTCACATTTGCTATGATGGTTTTGTTACTAACACTACAACTGAAAAGGCTAGTCTCTAGTTTTAAGGGAGTTTGCTTCTGATCTGGCTCCTTCCCTCATTCAAGTTTTCTCTATGCCACACTATTATTATTATTATTGCGTTGGAAGCATATTGTCCAACCTATTTCGAAAAAAGGTAGCCCCTGTGATTCTTCTATTACCCTATAGCTCTCACTTGCATTCAGCTTAAGATCTTTGAAACCCTTCTCAACTCTCATTTCTTATATCATCTGGAATCCCATTCCCTTCTTTCTGAAGGGCTTGGCTTTCAACATTTGAGGTCTACTGGTGATATATTTTCCTATCACAGATTTATGGTCTTCTGCCCTTAGAAATCATTGGGAGACTTTTGTGGTGGCACTTGACATATCTAAGGCGTTTGACCGGGTATTGCATGCCTCACTGCTTTCCAAGTTCCCCTCCTTCTCTTTGCTAACTTTCTTCTAATCGTTCCATTTCGACTGTTGTTGATTTGGCAACTTCTTCATTTAATGTCAATAGTGGTGTTCCTCAGGATTCTGTCTTGTCTCCTACTCTATTTCTACTTTTCATTAAAGATCTTCATAGCTTCTTATCTAACCCTATCCATTCATTTGCCAATGACTCGACTGTCCATCCTTCTATTCATTTTAAATCTGCTCCCTCTTGTGCATCTTGAGTTGTCTTTCGTCTTCATCTTTCCGATTCCATTCTTGCTGATTTGGATATAATTTCCTAGTGGGGTCATTTCAACCTTTTGAAATTCAGCTTTTTAAAAACTCAACTTCTATCTCCCTCTTAAAAACACCACCTAACTTTTCTATTTCTTCAGTGGTTCTCTATTTCTTCAGTGATTCTCCTGTCTCTTCGGTTGACAGTATAAATATCCTTGGCCTTCACATAAACAAAAAAAAATGTCTGGGAAACCTCACATCACAATGGTGCTAGGGCTTCTTCAAAGAAGCTTGGAGTACTGTTTAGACTGTGAAAATTTTTTACTTCTTCGCAGTTACTCCAATTATACAAGGGTCTCATCCACCCTTGTATTGAGTACTACTCTCAAATCTAAGGTTGGCTCAGATTTCACCTGTCTTTTGGATAGGGTTGAGTCAAAGGTTGAAAGACTTATAAATTGTTCCACTCTTTTTAATTCACTTGACCCTTTATCTATTCGATGTGACATTGGTGCCTTGTCTCTTATTAAAAGTCCTGCAGCGGTAAATGATCTAGGGAACTGTCCACTCGTACCTCTGCCTTTACGTTGGCCTCATAACACAATGGGTGCATTGTCTGCACATAAAAGTTTGTGTGGACATCGGCAACTCCAGGCTTGTCCGCTGTGATCCTTCCTTTCCAGCCACCACTGTTTTGTGGAATTCTCTCTTCTGTGTTGCCTGCCGAATTTAATCTCAATTATTTTAAAGCCTACGTCTTTGCTCACCTACGAAATTTGCGTTAGGTGGAACTTGTAGGGTTTTTCTTATTCTCTTACTGATTTAACACTCCCTCCTTGAACGGGGCCCTGCCCGTAAGCGGTGGTGATGTGTAATATATATATATATATATATATATATATATATATATATATATATATATATATATATATATATATATATATATATATATATATATATATATATATATATATATATATATATAAATAGTTTCAAAAAAAAAATATGAGAAACATATTTATTCTTATTGTTAGAAAATAAAAGTTAACTGAGTATTCAAAAACATAATTGGTTATAGCCTATAAGCTATATTATAGGTTAAAAATAATATAAAAATGTAAAATATTTTATCACTATATATATATATATATATATATATATATATATATATATATATATATATATATATATATATATATATATATATATATATATATATATATATATATATATATATATATAAAACGTTTTTATAAATCATGCTTTTTTTTGGTAACAAAAAAAAAAAAAAAATTTTTTTTTATATGATATTTTAAATTATTTTTATTATTACTCCAAGTTCTCTTCCTTCTCTTTTTAAACTACATGCTTTAACTTAAAAAAAATCTTTTTATGTCGTCATATGCTCACTTCAATTCAAAAAATATACATTACGAAAAATTTTAAAATTTCTAAAAAAAAAAAATTTCATATAAAATATTTTTTCTTCAAGACTTTATTACAATCTTTAAGTTCTTTGGTAATGTAGTCTTATATAGACAGGTCATACTCATTATCTAGAAATATATTTCTTCCTTTCTTCACATTTTTAGGCCTATTTCAAGTTTTAATTTTTTCACTAAAATTTGACTTAGTATTATCAACTGCTATTCAATAAAAGGATGGCAGGTAGGGTATGCTGCCATCCACTGGAAGGGGCGCAGCCTCTCATATCGGGTCTCCCTTATATCTTAAGTATATTCATATATATATAATTCATAATATTGCTCTATTTGATTTTGGGTCAACATTGTATATATTTTTTTATCAAATTAACTTATTTGGATGAGTTTATTGACTTTTCAAAGATTTAGAAACGTTATAATGTATTCTTTATATATATATATATATATATATATATATATATATATATATATATATATATATATATATATATATATATATATATATATATATATATATATATATAATATATATACTAGAGGTGACCGTGTTGAAATTTTAGAAGGGAAAGACAAAGGGAAACAAGGTCTTATAAATTACATGGTTGAAGAACGAAATTGGGTTGTCGTCGAGGGACTTAATTTGAAATATAGATATATTGGAAAAAAGAAGTAAGTAAATTAAATGTATTATGAGTGTTGATATTAATTTTCAAAATATCTAGTTGTAGTTTACATTTCATTAACCATTATTAATTTGCTGGATTTTCCTTTAGATTCAAATTAATTGATATATATATATATATATATATATATATATATATATATATATATATATATATATATATATATATATATATATATATATATATATATATATATATATATATATATATATATATATATATATATATATATGGGTCATTCCACACCAACTGACTAGATTTCATAAATTTTTCCTACCTCACCTTTTCCAATTTTAATTAAATTTGGCATAGATGATAGCCGGGGACTTAATAGAAATCATACCAATTTTAGCTATGTAGGATACAAACTTTGACTGAAATGGTCTTCACTTAAGACCCATAGCTTGAGACTGTCACTCTCAACTTTACAAAGTGTCTTGTTGAGGTCCCCCTGGTGCAGCTGGATACGGTTGCAGAAACCCCAAAATGGTCTCTCTTTTGTACTTTTGTCCATACAATTCAAAAATAAGGTTTATTTGACTCTAAAAAAAAAAGGTTTGATTGAATTTTTTTGTTCATATTTGGGTAAACTGCAAGATCATAGTTGAAAAACCAAACTTTGATTCCTAAGGATCTTCAAACTACAAACTCTACAATTACCAAGGTTTTCTGTGTGATTTACAAATGTATAGTGATTTATTAGTGTAAAAGCTCAATTTTCTATTATTATACTTTTTTGTGATAGAATGCCAAATGCAGTGACAGGTTTTTGGAAAAACCCAAAAGTGATCTATGTTTGAAGCTTGGAATGAACTTAATGACAGTATTTAAATACTGACTTATAAAAAATATCATTGAAAAGAGCAAAGAAAACTATATTATTGAGCAAAAATCAATTGTGATATCTCCCCTCTTTCCTCAAAAAACAGCAGCTCAAAACATGGCAATATGTATTGATCAAAGTCTGGCCTTTTGCATTGTTTTAGGATTTTTATGGCCCTCCAGTGTTTGTGTTCTTTCAACATTTTGATTTAACCTTATCATTTTCAAGAACTAAAAAAAATAAAATAAAAATTATAAACTTTTTCTTCTCTCTCTTCTACTTTGCCCTTTCCCTTTCTATTCTTATTTTGATTGTTTCCCTAACCAGCTAACTAAATTTTGTGTTTGTCAAATTTTCCCATATCAACATTACCAGTAGGTACTTCTCACCTTTCAGTTATAACCAGTTAATTTTTCTTCATTGTTCTGAACATATATATACAGTATATATATATATATATATATATATATATATATATATATATATATATATATATATATATATATATATATATATATATATATATATATATATATATATATATATATATATATATATATATATGAGGACGTAGTGCACTCCGAAGCGATAAAAGTACTCCTCAGGTGGCTTAACATGTGAGGTATTAGGGTAGGCCAGACAATTCTGTTTTACTCTGTTGCATTTTGGTTCGTTTCATTTCACTTTTCATCTTCTCAGAGGGTCTCTAGGGTCTTGATTCACATTGGAGTGCGTAGGCTTCCACAACCTTCCACCTTCTTCACATGCATCCTACAAATTTTCAAGCGCTAACACCTACATTGCCTATGAAATAAATAAAAATGGTGAAACACAAATCTGCCTCGGAGAATCCAAGAGGGGCGGATTGCAAATATAGCCCCTCATCCACTAATTCCCCATTACCACTTTGAAGTTTGTGGCCTCTTGTGATGGGGTTAGTGCCACCAAGACCTTGTTGCCGACTTGCCCAGGTGCACGGTCTATTTTTTTCATTAATTTCTACAACATTCGAGGTCTACACTTCAATTTCAACTTTTTTGAACATCTCCTCTCTTCTTCTAAACCTCACCTCATGTTCTTGGCCGAAACAGATGTTTGAGCATTCTGATAGCAAACCCTATTCTGTTTCCTCCTGCTGTCCTTATCCTCAAATTTTAGCCAAAGGCAGGCAGTTGTGCATATGTATGCAACGATGTCGTTTGTTCTCGTGTTTCTTATTTGGAGTCTTCCGAATTTTCCACCTAATGGCTTAGTCTCTCTTGCCATTCTACCACTAAATTCATATGTTCTGTTTATTTATCTCCTAATTCTACTGACTATCCTAAATTCTTTGACTATTTAAACTCCAAAATGGAGCACATTCTCTCTTCTCTTCTTTCTCTGAAATCATCAAATTAGGTGATTTGAATGTTATCTAGCGCCAATGGCTTTCATCTAGTTCTCATGATACAGCTGGTGAACTAGCCTTCAATTTCGCTCTCCAAAACGACCTTGAGGAGTTGATGCAGCTCCATACTCGTAACTTTGATCGTCTTGGAGATGAACCCAACATTCTAGACTGTTTTTCTAACTTCTAATCCTTCACCTTATACTGTTAAACTCTTTCCTCCTATCACCTTATCTCTGTATCCTCTTCTATCTCTTCAAATCTTCCGCAGGAAAAACCCCCTTCTATTGAAAGGAAACATTTGTGGTATTTTGGTGACGCAAGCTGGTCATACTTGCGGACGTACTTATTTGATTTCCCATGGAATGATTATTGATTCCATCGGAAGGGTCCCTCAGAGTGCGCAGAACGCATCACCTAGGTGATTCTCGGTCATGGAGGCTTACATTCCATTTTCTTTCCATTCTACTAAACCTAACAAACCTTTTTTTTAACTCTTGCTTGTTCTCGTGCTATCCGCAGGAAGGATGTTGCTTTCAGGAATACCATCGTCTTCAAACTCCAGAAACTCACGCAACTTATATTTCATCCCGGAATCGTGCTAAATCTTTCTTTCGTAATATTAAAAACTCCTCTTTCTTAGAAAATGTAATAATATTTCTGGTTCCTCTTCACATTTTTCTGCAAAAAATGTCCACTCTAACTTTGCTTCTTCCTCTTTCCCTCCTCTAGTATCTTACGACAGCACAACTTCCGTTTTAACTTTATCAGAAGCTGAACTCTTCGCTCAAACATTTGCTTCTAACCTTAGACGATTCCGGGGTTATTCCTCCTCCTTCATCTCCTTCCAACTCATTTATGCCTACAATTGGAATTTCTACTAAAGATGTCATTTCTGATCTCTCAGATTTTAACATCAAGAAGACGTACGGTCCTGATGGAACACCTCCTGTGGTTCTCAAAACTTGTGTTTCTGAGTTTGCACCCTGCCTTGGTAAACTGTTTCATCTCTGTCTTTTTACTTCAACCTTCCCTTCATAATGAAAACGTGCACTCATTAAGAATGTGCCGAAGGGGACCCCTTTCAACCCTCCAACTAACGTCCAATTTCTTTAACCTCCGTTCTCTCTAAAATATTCGAAACTTTCCTTAACAGGTATATTTTGAAACATCTCAGTTCTTCAAGTCATATCTCTGATAGCCAGTATGGCTTTCGTAAGAAACGCTCTACTGTCGATCTTCTTTCCCTTCTTTCTGACTCTTGATCTTCCGCTCTACGGCATTACGGTGATCTTTTGCTTTCCCGCTGGGCATTTCTAAAACTTTCAATAGAGTTTGGCACAAAGCTTTGATTTCATAGCTTCCCTCTTTCGGAATCTATCCCCTGTGATTTTCTTTCCAGTCATTCTGTAGCTTCTGTTGTAGACTGCCACCTTTCATCCTTTAATAGTGGAGTTTCTCAGTATTCTTTCCTGTTCCCAAAACTTTTTCCACTTCATTAATGATCTTCTCTCTATTACTTCATTACCTATCCACTTCTATGCTGATGACCACCCTTCGCTATTCCTTTCAGTTTGAAAATCACCCCTCCCGACTAGAATGGTGGTCTTGTAGCAACTGACCTCTGATCTTACTCGCATTTCAAATTGAGGCAGAGAAAACATAGTTGTTTTCAATGCCTCAAAGGTCATTTCCTCCATATCTCTACTCGACACTATCTTCCACACAACTATAACATCTTTGAAAACACACAAAATTAATATTCTCGGTGTTTCTTTTTCTCGTAATCTTTCTTAGAAGGATTACATTACATCTTTCTAAACAAGCTTTAAAGAGGTTGGGTGTTCAGTTGCACCTTCGTGATTTTTTTACGTCAATCCAGTTGCTTTCTCTTTATAAGGGCGTTGTTCTCCCCTTGATGGAGTACACCTTACACATCTGGGATGGTTCCACTCATGCAGCTCTCCTTTACAACGTTTTCGTCGTTACAACCTTTTTGTCTTAACAACTCTATCGCTCTCACTAATTCTCTCCAATCTCTTTCTGCTGTCAAACTGTTTTGTCACTCACTCTATACTATCACTGAACTCTCCCGTTGCATTCATCCTACATTGAGAACGGCTCGTGCAACACGCCTTTCTACACAGTCTTATCCTTTCTCTGTCCAACTGTCTGACTCCAAACTTAACCGCTATGCATAATCTTATCCATACTCAACTGGTAAAGTCTGGAACACACTCCGTTTATGTTTTCCCAACTTCTTTTGAATTGCACACTTCCAAGCTCCGTGTATCAGAGCATGTCAGCTTTTAACGATTAGGTTCTTGTATTGCTCCAACTCTGGTGAAAATTAGTAGGCATCTGATCTTTACACACCTGTGGAGGCACTATATATATATATATATATATATATATATATATATATATATATATATATATATATATATATATATATATATATATATATATATATATATATATATATATCTACTGTGACCTTCTCTCTGATTTCCTTTCCGGTCGTTCTATAGCAGCTGTTGTAGACGGCCACCGCTCTTCCTTTAAATCTATTAACAGTGGTGTTC
>SEYY01002405.1:30000-85000 GCA_009176605.1 Armadillidium nasatum
ATTATTATTATTATTATTATTATTATTATTATTATTATTTAGTAGTAGTAGTAGTGTCTGATAGATTCCAAATTTTGAAACTTTAGAGAAATAATTTAATTTTGGGTGAAAAAAATAAAAAACAATTCTTGAAAAATAAGGGTAAATGCAGCAACAATTCAAATGTAATATTTTTTCAATTTCGACTGATAAATGAGTTTGTGAATTGTTGTGATGGAAAAACATTTTAGTCACTTGGTAATTTTTCATTGAGAGCTGCCTTTTTTTCTGTATGTTTAGAGGTGTACTCGAATTCTGGTATATTAAGATTCAGTTAGAATTTCTGATTATATTCCATTTCTGGTTCCAGTTGGAAACTGAAAAATTCAAGTTACAAGAACTAGAATGTTAACATCCTGTAAAATACCTCTTTAAATGTATTGATCATTACCTGTAATAATTGTTTTTTTAACTATCAGGTAATAACTAAATATGTTAATTATTTTTAAAATATTTGAATAGGTTACTTTTAAATATATTGCAGATATTTTTTTTTTAAAGATTTTATTACATCAATACAAAATTCCAGTCCGTAGTACATGAAACTTTATAAAAGATACTACTGATAAATAATGTCTAGAATACCCAACATTGCCACCAGCCTAATAAAGCAAGCCCAAAATTTATAAAAAAATTTTCAATTTAATCTGTAGCAATAACTCAAGGCATAGAATATCAAACATGAAAACAATAAAATAAAATGCACCTTAATTTTGTTAGCCAAGTTATTCATATAACTATTCAGCCTATTTTTTAAAGTTGCAAAGGAACTGGTAGCTATTAAATCTTGAGGCAAACTATTCAAAACATTAATTAATTTGTTACTAATAAAATATTTTCTCAAATTTTGACATTTTTTCAAATTTCCAATTATGACTTGTAGTTCTCTCATCATATTCTAGAACTAGGCATGGGTCTTTACTGTGGTAGACTTCTAGAGGATACGGAGACACGAAGGTGGTCGGAATCCATAGGTGTATAGAGTTTAACAGTATAAGGAGAAGGACTAGAAGTTAAAAAAAGGTCGAGATTGTTTGTTTATCTCCAAGGATAATGGAGGAGCATCATATGCTTGGAGTCATTTTGGATAGTGAAATCGAAGTCAAATTCACCGGCTGTATCTAGAGGAGTAGAAGAAAATCTTTGGCGGTGGTGAACATTGAAATTACCTAAAATAATGATTACAGACAAAAAAGAAGATATAATGTGCTCAATTTTGGAGTTTAGATAGTAATTTATGTGAATGTCATTTTTGTTTACATTTTTTTCTTCAAAAGATATGATGTCTGTATTATTGTTCGTGGTTTTAGAATAAATGATAGCCTACTCCAGTGTAAGAAGAAAGTGAAGATGATCACGAAAGGGGGCAAATTATTGGGCACTAAATAATCATATCAATTCTGTAATATTACAATCTTGTTCTTTATTTATTTAAAAATCTTTAGTACATTAAATCATTAGAATACAATTTCTGTATTCATAGTTGTTTTATAAAACTTTTGTTAAAAGATTTTCTGTAAATATTACTAATTTCAAGAAAGATTTTCTGTAAAATATTACTAGTTGACATTCTTTTAAGGCCAGAAATTAAGTAGGAACCTTTTCACCTAAAAAAGTAACATTGCGACACTAGTATAACTATAATTAAACAATATATATATATATATATATATATATATATTATATATATATATATATATATATATATATATATATATATATATATATATATATATATATATATATATATATATATATATATATATATATTATTTTTTTTATACTCTCTAAACCATATATCTTTTAAATCTTAAATACTAAAGCTAACATAAACCTGGTTTCAAATTTATTAAAACAAATTTAACTATTGTTATTCACAGTTTTATATGACTCATCTGTTTAATTTTAAGTTTTGAGAACTTAAGTCTCATTGTCTGAGTAACACAAAATTTCTTATGGTATAATTAACATCTCACTCATGATTCACAGTCTGATCTGATCAAGATTATTGATTCAATTATTCTAATAATTAGAATAATTTATAAACCTTAATTTTATACAGGGTGATTCAGGTTTAAACGGCCATACCCTGTATACGGGATGAGGACCACGAAATAGTGTCTGCCTCAAGGAAAGTATGCTCGCGAACGTCTGCTTTCGGAATAATTATGTAACTCTTAAGTCCCAATATATAACACTATTGAATTTACGAAAATATAGCGTGATATCCCTCCTGTAATCATAAAATTACAACCAAACATATGTTTTACCGAATTGCGAAAGTGATAACCTAGTCCTACCAAATATTCGTAGCTTACTCAAAAGAAGGATCAACTTGCTGACAGTTGCCATCTTTGTATGTGAACAAGTTCGTGAATTCTTCCTTACCGCACTAGAACAAACGATGCTTCATATATATGCAGATAATGAGTGTAATGATATCGTGTGCGACGGGAATGCCAGAGAAGCTAGTCTTGCATATGCTGTACGATTTTCATTCAGAAGGTTGCTGCACAGGTCGGTATTCCCAGAGACATATTATCGACGAAAAGATACAGAATCATGTCATGTAAAACCTTGTGATGATTTAATTTTTTGCAGCTATGCGCCATCAATGAAAAGCCCGTAACATACTGCGGCAATTTGATGAAAACCCCTCTACAAGTACACGAAGAGCAGACTATTAGCTGAGTTATAATAACTACCGCAGTACAGAGACCTCTGGCTAGGAATGAACGTCATCCATGTCATGTCCAACTTGTTCAGTATTACTGCCCACCGACACACCCCGTAGACGCAAGTTTTGTTAATAGTTTATCCGGCAGACTGGTTCTGACCCATGATATTGGGAGGTGGACGGATGTGGAAATATTCACCAGGTACGGCATACTTAACCGGAGGAACAGCCACGTGTGGGCACACGAAAATCCTGTAACAATTTTCAGTAGGGTTGCACTGAAGCTTCTGCTTTGGCTTCGGTATGCTAATTAATTCGGCAAATTAATGAACCGATTAATTAGCAGGCTTTCCGAATGTCCTAATTGCTGCTGCTTATTCTTAAAATAGGTATCTTGAATTTAGAATAATTTTGCATACGTAAAATGTAAATGAAGTGAATTTTATAATAAATATATATCGATTGAAAAAAAAAAAAAAGTTCAAGTAGAAAGTAATAACTTAATTATATGAAAAGTTGTTAAATTTTGAATTGACTATCATTGAAACTGTTAAAATTGTTTTACATATTAAAATTTCTTTCTATAGTTGCAGTAGACAAATGCTACTTATTCGCCATGTTCTGATTTTAATCTGCTTCTGATTGCTTCATATTTATCCTTTCGTACTGAAATGACGCTCACCCATTATTACTAAAGAGGGTGGAGCACTGAGGTTTTTTTTAGTCAATGAAGACAACTTAAGAAATGATTTTTCTTTCTTTGTGATAGTTAATTTGTAACCTTCCCACCATTTGTAAGGCATTTTTGGGAGCTTCTGGTAGAATTAAATATGAATTGTGGTGAGTCATTCCACATTTAGTTTTTTATCCTTTTAATGAGGAAGACAGCTTATTTCGCGCTATTATACGAAAGAACCAGAATCACTATATAAATGTGTCAGAATATTCTTGATTTGGTGATACTCATCTGATATCACAATTTTTTGAATTCAGTTGACATTTCGCTAAAAATCGAAAACTAGTAAAGCAGAGATTTTTAAGAATATTTATTGGTTTCCTTTTTGGTAAATTACTAATATATATTTCAATTACTATTGGGTATTGCATCTAAAATTTTCTCTCCTTCTAGTTGTCTTATTCCGATGTTACCTTACTGACTTAGAAGCATATATATATATATATATATATATATATATATATATATATATATATATATATATATATATATATATATATATATATATATATATATATATATATATATATATATATATATATATATATCTTAGGGATGGAGTGAAGTATCGGTATCGGCAAGTATCGGCATATTTTCCGATACCGGTATCGGTATCGGCAAAAAATGTGTATAGGAGTAAAGTATCGGTATCGGTAGTGGTATCGGTACTAGTATCGGCATGTTTTCAGGTATCGGGTATCGGCTTCGGGGAATTTTTAGATATCGGTATCGGTAAAAATTTTGGTATCGCTCCATCCCTAATATATATATATATATATATATATATATATATATATATATATATATATATATATATATATATATATATATATATATATATATATATATATATATATATATATATATATATAAGCCGACCGGGGTCCGGCCCCGGCAAACCCCGGTCCCGGCTAAAATATCAGGGAAAACCGGAGTTTCCCTGCCGGGGTTAACATGGCAAATTATACTTAATTTCAATTTTTTTTTTTAATTTTCAACCGATTCTCCTGAAATTTTCAGTGAAAATAGTTTTTTTTTCCAGTGAAAAAAAAAAGTCCATTTCTAGCGTTTTTCTGAGCCTATAACTGTTAAAAATTTTTTTTTTTTTAAAATTGAAATTTAACCCTTTTTCAAATGAATGGCGGAGCCAAACCACTTTTTTTTGGAATGACCTAAAATTTGGGTTGTATATTCAGAATTTTATGGGATATAAAAGTTTCTAATAGACTTTTGTTCCCAGAGTTATAGGAAAAAATATTATAAGTCTCTCTCTCTCTCTCTCCTCTCTCTGTCTGTCTGTCTCAGTCTCTCTCTCTCCTCTGTCTGTCTGTCAGTCAGTCATCTCTCTCTCTCTCTCGAAATATTTCACTCAGCTTCTTCAGTAACATAAAATTGAAAACTTTTTTTAATTTTTTTTTTTTAATATAATTTTAGGTTGAATGGCGATATACAGAATCAGGAGAAAAGGTACGAGTGTCAACAAGAACTGGCAGAATTATTCCGATTCCTGTAATGGCAGAAGAGACCGTTGATTACAAAACCAAGGACACTTATGTTGAAAGGGAAAAAGATTCCAGGGAATCTGAAGTGACAGCGTAAGTTTCAAGTGCAAAAAATTTCTTTGAATGCCCTAAATAATAATAATAATTGTTCAATTTCTCCAGGTTCTTAAACACCTTCCTAACTTTGTCATTAACTTTTTTTAGGATAATTCTAAAAATATATATATATATATATATATATATATATATATAATATATATATATATATATATATATATATATATATATATATATATATATATATATATATATATATATATATACATACTTACTTACTTTTTACTTTTTTGCCACTTGGACCTTCCTCATTGGCATTGGAAGGGCTACACTGCTTTAGGAAATCCGCAACGGCCGCCGGCCGTACCCAAAGGTCTCTCAGAGAGGAGATGTGATGGAGGGTTCTATGTTGTGTAAGGGAGGGGCATCTCAGAAAGTGTTCTGTTGTCTCTGGTTCTTGCATACATCTTTGATATTGGGGATAGTGTGTTTTGTATATTGAATCTATGTTTGTATGCTTGTAGGTTAGGGTGGTGGCTTGACCTTAATCTGGAAAGGGTAATTTGGGTTTTGCGTGGTAATGTGTTTTGTGTATTTGCTATGTCGGGGAGTTGTTCGTTGAGAAGATGATTTGGTTGGCGGGTGTTGAGATAATTTAGTGTAATGATGGTGTGTATGTGTTTGATTAGTGGTGTGTTGTTTGCAGTAGGTGGAATGGTTCTGAATAGGTTACTGTAGTATAGGGCAGGGGATGATGGAGGTAATTTTAGACGGTGTCTTGTGTGGTCTTGTAGGGTATAGTGACAAGGGTGTGATATGTCTAGGGTGTTTGTGTAGAATTGGGTTCCTATCATGTCTAGGTGAACATGGTTCGGGAGTATTTTTGTTTCTTCGTGTAAATGCTGAATTGGAGTAGTTCTAGTGCAACCTGTGATGATGCGAAGAGCTGTATTTTGATTTTTTTTTGTTGTAATTTCTGTGTGTTTGAGGGTGAGGTGGCAGTGTTCCAGGCTGGAGATGCGTAACTAATTGTTGGTCTGATGAACTGTTTGTATGTTATGATGAGGGTGGTTAGTTCGTTGCTGAAATTGTTGTGTGATAGTGTTCGAATGATGTTTCATTTCCAATTTGCAGTGTTGGTTATGTTTCGAATGTGTTTTGAGAAGGTGAAGTGTGTGTCATATGTGAGGCCTAGTATCTTTGGAAATTTATTTAAAGGAATGAGGGTATTATTTAGTTTTACGTGGGGGGTGGAGAGAATATTGGTGTCTATCGGTAGTAATAAGAATAATTGAGGATTTTTCGGGGGAAGCTGTCATTCTGTTTGATTTTAGCAATGTTTCCAGTTGTTGGATGTATGATTGGGTGAGTGTAGTTGCTGTGGGTATGGATGGGTTTTGTATCGTGATGGATGTCGTCGGCATATGTTATTAGTTTTATATCTGGTGTTTGTGGGGTGGGTAGGTCTGCTGTGTATAGGTTAAATAATAGAGGGGATAGGATGGCTCCCTGTGGGACACCATTTCTTAGTTGTACTGTTTTTGAAAGATGGTTTTTGTTGGAGACTTGAGCTGTACGATCGGAGAGGAAGTTGGAAATACATTTTTTTATAATTGTTGGGTATAGGTGAATGTAGGATTTTTTGTATGAAGTTACGTTTAGGGACTGTATCAAATGCTTTGTTGATGTCTATGGCAATGAGTATGGTCCTGTGGGATGGTTTTTTGTTCAAGCCATTTATTATGTTTTGAGATATAGTGGTGAGGGCTGTGGTGGTTGAGTGGGATTTCCTGAATCCGTGTTGAAATTGTGGGGTTTGCATGAGTGGTTGGATTTTTGAATGAATGCGTTTTTCTAAGAGTTTGCAAAGTGTGGATAGGAGGGAGATCGGGCGGTATGAAGATGGGAAGTTTGGGTCTTTCCTCGGTTTTAGTTTGGGGGTAATTATTGCTTTCCATATTGCGGGAATGAAGTTGTATGTGTAAGATTTGTTGTATATTTGGTTTAGGAATGTTGTAGCTATGTGTCCTAGGTGTTTTAGATGCAAATTTGAGATGTTATCTGGGCCTGTAGCTGTGGAGTTTTTGAGTGTTTTGATTCCCTGGATAGTGTCCTGGTGAGAGAAGGGGGGGTTTGGATTGTGTTCTAAGTGTGTGTGTTTGAGCTGTCGGATTATTTTCCTATTGTCCTTGTGAGTGGGTTTAAAGGAGATGTTTGAGTAGTGCTGAGCGAGGATATTGCAGTGTTGTTTTGGTGAAGGAAGAGTGTTGTTGTTTTCTTTTAAGGCTTCGTTTAGTGTTGGAGGATTGTTTTGGGAGTTGTGTAGTCGTTTGATTACCTGCCATGTTCTTTTATCATTGGGGTTTGTTAGGTTGTTTTGTAGGTATTCTTTGAATTTGTTTGTTTTGTGATTTGATATTAGTGCTGAGATTTGTTTATGTAGGGTGTTTAGTTGTATGGTGATGTCTGCTGTGTGTGATCTATGTTGTCGGAGTTGGTTTCTTTGCTTTATAAGGTTGCAGATTTCTGGTGTAAGAGAGGGGTTGTAGTGTTTCCTGTAGCCCTTGGGTATGTATAAGTTGGACGCTTTGTGTATTATTTTGGTGAAGGAGTTGATGGCTGAATGTAGAGAATGTGTGTTGGTTATTTCTTGTTGAGTTAAATGTGTTCCTATGTGGTGAGTGAAGTTTGTCCAGTTTTCTTTTTTGTAGTTTGTGAATGTTGTGGTTTTCTTGGAGTGTATGTGTTTAGAGACTGTGTATGTGATTATTATGGGGATATGATCGGTTGTGAGGTCTATTTCTGTTTTCCATGTGAGTGTTTGTATGGAGGGAAGGTGATGAAAAGGTTATGTCAGGAGCTGATGGAGATTGATTGGCTTGTGTGTATATATATATATATATATATATATATAATATATATATATATATATATATATATATATATTATATATATATATATATATATATATATATATATATATATATATATATATATATATATATATTATTTCAACTCCGGTGGGCAAGGCCAGAGGCCAAAAATTCCACCAGAGTTAGGGAAAGGTCAGGAACATGGTCAAATTAAAGGCCTACATAACATGATACACGGCGTTTGAAGGTGTATAAGTAATAGGAAGTTGGAAAAATAGATGAAGGAAGTGTGTTCCAGACTTTACCAGTAGAGTACATGTAAGACTGAACATAGCTGTTAAGTCTGGGGTCAGAGAATTGGACAGAGAAAGGATGAGAGTGTGTAGAAAGACGAGTCGCTCGAGCTCTTCTCAATGGAAGAGGTATACGACGAGAGAGTTCAGAAGAGCAATGTCCATTGTAATAGCGATAGTATAGAGAGTGACGCAACAATTCGACGGGCAGAAAGAGATTGGGGAGAATTAGTGAGAGCAGGAGAGTTGATAAGGCGAAAAGCCGTAGACTCCTCCTTTTCCAGGAAAGCTGTATGAGTGGAACCACCCCAGATATGTGACGCATACTCCATACACGGACGAACATCACCCCTATACAGAGCAAGCAACTGGAGTGGATTGAAGAATTGCTGTAGTCGCCTCAGAACACCCAACCTCTTAGAAGCTTGTTTAGAAGGAGAAATAATGTGATCTTTCCAAGAAAGATCACAAGAAAAAGAAACACCAAGAATATTAAGGAGAGATGAAGGTTTGAGTTGTGTTTTCGAAGAAGATATCATTGTCGTGTGGAAGATTGTGTCGAGTAGAGAGATGGAGGAATTGAGTTTTTTAGGCATTGAAAACGACCATGTTTTCTCTGCCTTAATTTGAAATTTGAAATAGATCAGTTGCTCCAAGGCCACCCTCCTTGCTTCTATTAACTGTTGTTGGGAGGGGCGCCTTTCAAAATGAAAAGAGTAATGAAGGGTGGAGTCATCGGCATAGGAGTGGATAGGAGATGAAGTAATAGAGAGAAGGTCATTAATGAAAAGCAGATAAAGTGTTGGGGATAGAACAGATCCTTGAGGAACTCCACTATTAATAGATTTATAGGATGAACGGTGGCCGTCTACAACCGCTGCTATAGAACGACCAGAAAGGAAATCAGAGAGGATAGATTCCGAAAGAGGGAAGTTTGGAAATCAAAACTTTGTGCCAGACTCTATCAAAAGCTTTCGATATGTCCAGCGCGACATATTAAAATGCCGAAGAGTGGAGGACCAAGAGTCAGAGAAGAGAAAGATCACCAATAGACCGTTTCTTACGAAAGCCATACTGGCGATCAGAGATAAGAATATTGTTTCCAAATCTTCCTGTTAAGGATATATTCGAAAACTATATATATATATATATATATATATATATATATATATATATATATATATATATATATATATATATATATATATATATATATATATATAGTCATCTCAGGTGGAAAGGCCTGTAAAATGAGAATAAATAAATCCTAATAAATTCCATTGGAATTCTGGAAAAATCCTAAAATGGGTTTAATTTAAAGACCAAAGTGACTGGATGCTTGACATTTTAAAGTAGGCAAGGCAAGGAAAGTTGTTAAAATGAATAAATGTGTGTTCCAGACTATACCAGTAGTGTACACGTAAGACTGAGCATATAGGTAAGTATGGTGTTAGGATAGGAAGAAGATACAAAATAACTAGAAACACAAGTCTCAAGACTCCTCTTCAAGGGAGTAAGTACACTACGAGTATAAAGGAGCAATGCCCATTGCAATAGGGAGAATTATGCAACAGTATATTGACTAGAAAGGAGTCTGTAAGACTAGTAGAGTTGACAACATAAAAGACACTAGAAGGAACGTAGTGTGTGAAACGTCCTCAGAAATATGACCATTATCCAAACAAGGGCGAACAATGTCCAATACAGAGCTGGTAACTAGTTTTTTCTTAGGTGTCTCATAACGCCAAAGTCTATTTCAAATTTTTTTTTTACCGATTTCTATGAAATTTGTAGTGTACATAGCTTTTTACCCGCTGAAAAACTCTATTTTCCCCTTATTCAAAGAATGTTGGGACCAAACCACTGGTCGGAATGATCTGAAAATTGGACTCTATATTCAAAACTCTATTGGCTACTAAAGCTGCTAACAGTTTTGTTCTGTTTTATAAAAAACGTTATATGCTCTTTCCTGAGCAACTTTAAGTAAATTTTTTTCCCAAAACTACATTAGGAATTTCTCATTTTGGGTAGGTGTATAGAGGAAGGACAGGGCTATAAATTTCTCTCAATACATCATTCATTTCATTGCCATTTTCGAGATATAACCTCAATTTTGGCCAATTTTTGAAGAAATTTCCAAAGTTTGACAGGCATCTCGAACAGAGTAGCACGTATTTATATATTAAAAAAAAGTAGCTCTGTACCTCTTCTAAACATCTGCCAAAGTAAAAATTTCTGATGTAGTTTAAAAAAATTTTTTTTTGGTCTGGAAGGGTCATTTTTTCCAATTTAAAAAAAAAAAAAAAAGTGTTACTTTTTTTAAAGCAGATATAAAAAAAAAATGCCACATTGCAATTGTTGCTAAGAATATTTAATTAAATTTTCAGATCATTTCGACTATTGGTTTTCCGACCTTTTTAAAAGTTTTTCTCTAACTTTCAAACTGTTATAGACTCAGAAATAGAGTTTTCTGCGGTAAAATGCATATGCACCGCAAATTTCAGGGTAATTGGTCAAAAACATTTTTGAAATTGGACCCTCCTTTTCTTAAGAGCAGAAGCTGCTAGTTATGCACTTTCAAATACATTAGTTCTCTCAGCTATCTACTCGAAAACAATCCTGTTTGGTCATTAATAATCATATACTCTGCCCCAGCTAGAGATAAAGAAAAATCACTAGGTCAGTTGTTCTAAGGCTATGGTCTTTGTAGTGATGTCAGAAAAATAAATGGGTTTGAAAAAAACACTAATTTAGAACATTTATATTTACATACATGGTAATCTTTTAAGTTTCTCAGTCTATGCTTTTCAAATTCATGATTTAAGCATCCGAACTAAGTTATTCTTTTTTAATCTTTTCAGAGTCACATTTCAACCTTATTTAGGTACCTTTGCAATGGAAATTATGGAAAAGATGGGCATAGAAGAGTACAGAATGCCTGCGAAGAGTTACTGGTATTATGCTGATCCATAAAATTAATGGAATTAAACAAAAATGTATTTAATACTAATACCCGTTTTATTGTATATTTAAAATCATTAAAGATTATTTACTACGGTGTTTTTTACTCCCACGTAGTATATCCTCATTTGATAACTTCCGCTTTCTGCCAAACATAATTTTACTATTAAATATTATTTTATTAGACTTTAAAGAAATCTTTGGTTTCTCAGCATTTGCAGAATCTGTACATGATAAAGGCCTAATTTCAGAAGTTGAAATATTTGATTGGAACTTTATTTCTTTCTGAATTTTAGAATTCCATTTAGGTGTATTCTCATGAAAACTATTACGACTTTCCTCATTTTCAATTGTATTAATCTTAGAAATATTTTTGCTACAGGACTCTACGTTCTTTCCCATCTGTTTACTGCTAATTCCTACTGGTTCTCTTTTTTTAAAATGGCCCTCCATTTCAGATATATTACCATTAATTTGAACATTATTTTCTTCAATATCTTTATTAAACTCCTTATTTTTACTGGATATGTACTTTCTCCCAAAAGATATTTTACTTCCATTTTTGTCATTGTCATTTATAATGGAGGATACACAAATAGAAGAATTGTAATTACAGTCAATTTCACCATCTTTTTCAGATGGAGTTTTATTTCTAGAATATAGATCTATGGCGCTTACACCTTTTGGAAAATTTTTACAGACTTCATTCTGTACCGTTGATAAACACACATTGTTTGCATGCCTAAAATAATTTTTTCTGGCAAATTTAGAACTTGAAAACATCACCTTCGTATTTTTAACAGAATAACTTCCTGACTTGATCTCAGTAGTATCTTGATTTTCTGGAAAATTTCTGAAAAAATAAAAATTTAAAAAATTTTTTTTTTTAAAATAATGATAAAATATTCTATCAGTGACAACCTATATTGAAAAATAATATTACATATCACCACTTTTAAATTCTATATGAAAAGTTTTTTTAAAAATCCGATTTCAACCGTTTTATTCTTTAAACCCGATATACTTGCAATCTTATCACACCATAGATGAATAGTTATTTCAATAGGAAGAAAAATGAAACCTTAGATATCAACGCTTAAAAAATACCCTGCCACTTAAGGCTTTTTTTTCCATTCAAATAAATATTCAGTAAGAACCGTTATACAACCTCAAATTAAGGCATTAAAAAAAACTATGCGCACTATTAAAACAAGTTTTGTTGCCCCTTAAAGCACTGTATTTGAGTTTCAAAAACATTTCTCCATTTAGTATTTACTTCATTTCCCATAAATATTTTATAAATAATTCCTTTTCCTGTACATGGATAAATATAAACAATCTAAAAATGATAAATATGGACAAACATACCTACACAATTTCTCTTAAATAATTTTTAACAAATATGAATTTTTTCAAAATTATACTTTAACACCTCATTTAAACGGAATAAAATCCTTAGAATAATCGTTATTCATTTCTGTTTAAAACTAAAAATTACTAGTCTTATACTGCAGTTGAAAACCAATTTTCTATACTATTTGAATATACAGCTTTTTCCTATTCGTCCACATTTAACTAAAAATTTAGGAGAAAAACCAAAGTTTACCTTAATACAAAGTTACAGCAAACAATTTCGTGAGTTTCCTAAACCTTTTATGTTTGTTCTAAAGTCAAATAAAAATAGTTTTGTTGCCAGAATCTTCAGATAATTCTATTTTTTATTAAGTTTGTATATAATAAAAACGGTATATCGCAGAGATAGTAGTTTATCAGAAACGTTTCAAATATTTTATTTTTTTTATATATCAATTTCATAAAATTTTTGATACAAAAAAATTTAAATTTAATAAATTTTTAAATTGGCTTATTTAATTAAACCCAGAAAATTATATCCATCATAGGTTACCCTAAAAATTAGAATTCATATAAAGTACGAGGGAATATATATATATATATATATATATATATATATATATATATATATATATATATATATATATATATATATATATATATATATATATATATATATATATATATATATATATATATATATATATATATATATATATATATAAAAATTTATCTTTTTATATGGTAAATTTTGGCAAAAAACCATCTGGTCAAAGGTTTCAGGATAAACAAATATTTTAATATCGACTAATTTAAGGTAAAACTAGATAAAATATTTTTTTTTTAAATATTAGTACTTAAGAAAATATCTGAATATTACTGCTTTACAATCGTCTATTTTTTTTTGTGATAAATTCATTATAGTTATACGAAAATTTATATAATTATTAAACTTTAAAATGTTTCAGTAATAAATAAATAAAATTCTTAATATTTTAATTCACATTTTACGCCTGGCAGGGTTGTGCCTTTTGTAGTTTAGCTGATCAGCTGAGTTCATGCAGGTGCAACCAGCTGTGTGTGCGTGCGTGCGTGTGTGTATATATATATATATATATATATATATATATATATATATATATATATATATATATATATATATATATATATATATATATATATATATATATATATATATATATATATATATATCCAGCTCTAAATATGTATATTTGCAAATTTCAATAAAGATATTTATATCATTAATTTTTTTTACTTCAGGTGTGTGTGGTTACATACATGTAAAGTAATATAACACGTACTCTCCATCTGAATTACACTTATTTGCTTATTGATCCACTGATTTTTTTTTTTTATCTGATAAATTTTTATCAACTATTTATACATTCTAATTTCAATTTCCTCTCTGTCTTCTATATAATTTCTACCTTTGGGTGAGGTTTCGATGTAATATTGTTTTGCACCTATATTGTTCAATTGCTTCATGAGTATCTTATAATATTATAAAGTATTATAATCATAAATAAAAGGGTGTACAATATCCATAGTTACATGGGAGAAAACTAAGCAGACTCTTTTTCCAAAATTACCACCCTTCCGTTTTTTACTATAAACCTGGGTGAAATATATCACATCGAATTTCTTAGTATTTGCACAGAATTTTCCATTCAAATATTCAAATTCTTGCATCATTATATACCGATTGTAACATTAAGGTATTAAACATCTTAGCGCTGGTCGCTGGTTAATGAAATCCATACAAACACTCTGGTACGGAAATTTAGCACAACATATTTAAACATCATGTTTAATTGTTGATTTTCATTACCCATTCTTGTAATCACTTATTAACCACTCTTTATCCTGTATACTGTTTCCTTTCTGTCTGTTGATTAATTCACCCTGAGACTAGACGCTTCTCGTCATTAATAATAATCTCAATATTTCTCCCTTATTCACTTTCTCCAACCACATTTTATTTGGTTCCTTGATATGGTTAACAAGCAAATTGTGGTTGATTGCGCAATTAGTTTTCCTTATCGAGGGAGGAACTTCTTACTTAACTTCCTGTGATACTTACCGGTCATTTATCATTGGGAAGTTCCGTAACAACAAGTAAGTTTGCGGTTGATTACGATATTAATTTTCTTTATCAAAGGAGGAACTGGTTACTCAACTTCATGGAATATTTGTCGGGCATTTATTATTATTGCGAATTTCCGTAACAGCTATTTTACATAACAGAATTTTCCCAACATATTAAAATTTTACCTTCCAAAACACGTATAAGTGACAAAACAATATAGGCTTACCTTTTTTTCCTCTGTTGCAACAAATAAATGAGGAAATCTCGCATATAACTACCCTTCTGCCTCATCAAATCGAGTAAGTTCCTAGCTTCATCATGGCATTCAAGATTCTCCAAACATTCTATTGCTTTTTTGGCAATCATTTCACCTGAAAAAAGATAGAACTATAAAAAATGATCAAATTATCAACAAACTACAGAACATAAACAATTTTATTTATTTATTTTGTAATTTAAAATGGGTCTATCAGTATTCTAAAATGTAAACGCTACAACAAATTTTCTTTTCTGTAATTTTCTCTTGAAAAATAAGACACCTGGTCTAGCCTAAATTTAAACTGAGGTACTAAGATAAAGTATCACCATTTTTCATCCAGTATTTCATTTCATCAATGGCTTTTTGGAATGGTTGTACAATGTTATCGTCACACATTTGAAATGGTGATATTGGGGAGTGGATGTTCATCATCTGGGACAATACCTAGACTTAACTTAACTGACAGACGACTCACCTATGCTACAACACTTGACCTATGTTATAACTTGCATAGCAGATTTAATTCTCATAGAATGGCAAAAATAAGATGGAAAAAAACTGGGGGAATCTTACAGGATATATAAAAGATGGTTTAATTAAGGGAATTTTGTAATGCAGGGAAGAACTTATTTCTCGAAACCGTTAAAGTAGTCATCCAACCAGGATGTGGTGAACCAAAAGGGGTATGTGAGATTGGCAAAATTGACTGATCGAGGAGGCCTCCCTCGGCATATAATAACCATGTTTGAAGTATACATTACTTAGAGTTGGGTCATGGTTCCCTTTCATTACCATAATGATTTCAAAATAATAAATTCGCGGAATACTTTAATAATAATAATGTTAAGTAAAATTAATATGGCAGAATAATAATAATAATAAAAGTAAATTATAATAATAATAATAATACTAACTGTATCCAAGAACAAAAGAAGTATAGCCCATGTAGACAAGTAGTTCAGAATCTTCAAGAGTAAATAATTGTATTTGTGTTTCATGCCAAATAAAATGTGGCCAAGAGGAAAGAGTCTCGCTAAAATGTTCCACTCGTTTTCTGCTTGAAATACAATGGTCACATTCCCAACAGCTTCAGAAAGAGAAAAGGAAAAAATACCGAGCTTAAAAACATAAAAATGATAAATATGAATTTATAACAAGATTTGATTTTATTTGAAGTGGTTATAGAGAAGACATCTCTAAATATAATTAGGCCTATAATAAAATAAAAATTAAAAATTCAATGCGAGGAAAGTGATGCTTACAGGCTGAAATACATCATTAATCATACCACGTGTCATTTTTCCATCTATGATTATACTATATTTCAAAATTAAATTTCAATAATTAAACAAAATTTGAACAATAAATTCATAATAACTTGAAATATCTCCAATTGTCTTATATTAAAAACAATAAAACAACAATTTCATTAAAGTTAATTAAAATTATTAAATATAAAGTTTGCTTTACAATTCAATTAAATTTACAGATTCAATAACACTAACTTGATCCAGCTTTCGTGGAAAAGGATTAAAATATCTTTTAAGGCTTTCCACGCTCTTACATCTTTTCTCCACATCCTATATTCGATGAAATCTCTAAGTAACTTAATGCACTTAACAAGTGTTTCTAAGTTCACACCTATTAGTGAAAAAAAAAAAAAAAAAAAAAAAAAAAAAAAAAAAAAAAAAAAAAAAAAATATATATATATATATATATATATATATTATATATATATATATAATATAAATATATATATATAATATAATAAATATATAAACAAAAAAATAAAATAATAAATATATAAAAAATATAACAAAAAAATATAAAAAAAACATGACATAAGCTCAAAAATATATAAACAAAATAACATATAACTATATATACAATAGATATACATACACACACTAAATAAAAAAATGATAATATATAATTAAAAATAAACAAAACAAAAACAATAAACGTATATATATATAATATTATATTTAAAGATAAAATTTAAAGATAAGTTTTTAGTGAAAATTATGTTTTAAATAAAGATAAAATAGTTTATATAGTTATTTTATATACCTAGTTAATTTTTAAAGTAGATTTATAATATTGTTAAATTAACATTAAGCATTATTTATCGAAGTTATTTATTGATCGAGTATTAGTTAGATGTCTCTTCTATTGTCTGTCTGTTATGCTTCTTGTAGATTGTTGTAGATTGTCAGTTTTACTAGAATTGAGCATGATTGTTAGTGTCATGTTGAATCGACATACACACGCCGATACGTCACTCTACAACAGCGTGTGGCCAGCTCAAAAATGGCGGAGTCGATCCGTCACGACAGAACGTGGTCTCTATTACACTTCGACCAACAATCGTGGATATCACGCTCTACACTACTCAGTTATCATGTGGACACTGCCAATACCTTCCACAATTCCTACATCCTACACCATATTACTCTTGTCTAAAGACCAAAAAAATCAAAGAATAATTACTACTTCGAATATTAACTCATAACTATATAAATCATAAACATATAAACATAAATTCACAAATCATAATTTCCGTTCTAAGGGTTGAGTTTGTGCCTGATTGTTAACCCAACACTAATACCAAAGACAGCTAAACCAAGTACATTGTGATCTCTCAAATTCTAACAAACTAACTTCGAATAATGCATGTACTGGCTATAAAAACAAAACTTACTATACACTAACCAACCTTCAATACATCCTTTGTCTAATATTCTACTCTCTCTCGCACATTAAAATAGAAACAGAATTTCTCCTTTTTTCCAAGATAACCTAACATCAACTTACTTCACCCAAAGAGACTTACAATCCATATCCAATCAAAAAATAACTGAGGTATTCAACAATATTTGTGAGTTATCAACGTTACACATACAATAACTGAATGTTAGCTCCTCTAATATCCGATTCAAAGGGAGAGATAGGTAGGGTCCGATACAATTCAGAAACAATTCTTCAAAGATCTGGAGCAACTGATTAATAGAACAAACACACATTCCAGATCGTCCCAACCAATTCTTGAACACTCTTGATTTATGTTTCACACACTAGTCTTCTCTCTATAAATTAGCTGATTACTTCGCAACCTAATAATTGAGGGTAAATACTGACCATACACCTAAATTTACTCATTAATTTCTCAAAGAAGCTTCTCATCCAAACCTCGCTCAGCCCATTGCCGCTAAAGCTACGTTTCTATCTGGCACTAATCGCAATCGTGACGACTAGAGGTCGGGCTTTGCGTTTGCCTCTTAATCAGACATCCAAAACATTATTCCAATAAGAATGAAACGCTTGTCTTCTGGAGACTATTCAGGTCATCTACGCACAGATAAAGGTGAAAGAAGCACAAGTAAAATCAGTGAAATTAGGGACCGATAGAAGCCACAGCCTCCATTCCTCTATCAACATAAATCTTTCTCCTCCTCATAAAACTCCAATGTATCGAACAAATCCCGTGCTATAGATATCATAAAAATAAAACAAACAACTAACCAAAACTCGAGTGTAATTACCAGGCTAGAGACAGAATACCGAGCGTCAAAATAACAGAAACGACCAGCAAATAATTCCCTCCTCTATCACTAATCAGCTAATTTTACAATTCAGCGACAGAGCTAATCGTATGCAGACTCTTCCTCATCGAACGAGCAAAACAGACTATATCACCAAAGAAAGCCGTAATGACATAGAAAGCCTCTAAATATAGCTCCCATTACTAGTAAAAAAATCTTTCTGCCGTTCACTATCGCCTAAAAACATCACCAACAAATTATCATGATCAAAAAAATCGTTGACTACTCTCAAATTCCTACCATTACTATATCCTCGGCTCTGCTGGATCTAGCCTGACTTAAACACTCCAAAACTTGATAAAAGAAATACCTCGCCTCCTAGTTTCCTCTAATGTCTACCCTAACGACATCCTAGGCAAAAATCCTCCTACCTATCTTATTCTCCCTCAAGTATGTTCCAGCCCTGCCATTGACTCTTCATTTAGACAAGGTGCATGGGTTACTGAAACACACGTAAATAGAAATGAATCAGTAAAAATAAGTTATGGGCAACAACAGGTAAACAAGAACCGAAATGGCACCTCCCCGAGTTTAATACCGAGAGTGTGCACTCTGAACAGCCTCGCGCTAACCCGTCCCTCCTCAACTTTTCTCTCAATGCCTCAATACAAGTACTTTCCATCAGTGTTGGAAACGAGCATTAGTCACTAATTTCCGAAAAAGGGTAACCTCTGATCCTTCTAACTATCGGCCCTATAGCTCTCACTTGTGTATTCTGGTAACTACAAGATCTCTATGAACCCTTACTCAAATCTCACATATAAGATCATCATACAATACTTTCAATTACCCTATTCCTATCTGATCGGCAGTATTGAGACATTCATACGTACACGTCGAGTGCCTTACTGCGTAGAAAAGTATCACATCTCTCATCTCACACCTATAAGTACCTCATACATGCAGCTTAAAGCACCATAGAGGAGAGACTTAAATACTGCTTGTAGTGACGCTAGACAAAATAACCTTAAAGGCGTATATGAAGAACACGAAGTAGAATGTATGATGACACCGTGCGTCCCATCTGCTTTGTCTCAGTTCCCTCCCTCTCTGATGTTTATCCATCCTATCTCTCTCTTGCTTGCTTTGTAGTTCTTCTAACAAGATATATACATAATTCTAACATAGTTAAGTAATGGAGCAACTTCTTACCTTCAATGATACATAAGTGGTCTGCTCACATACTATTCTTACTTTTCCATTAATAATCTTCTACAGAACCATAGATTCATCATAACCCACAATCATAAACATTCGAAATATGTCCGCAGACTTCAAACCCATATCCATTCTTCTACTCATTTTTAATCTGCTCCTTCCTTTGATCTAGAGTTGCTTATCGTCTTCAAACTGTTCAATTCCATTCTTATCATTCTGGATGGAATTTTCAGGTGTGGCCACAGCAACCTTGTGAAATTAAACTCTCTAAAAACTCAAAACCTCATACATAAGGAAAATCATCCACCTCTCAAAGCAACACCTCTCTAAACATATTTCTAATTATTTCCAGATGGTAAACCTCGCCATACCTCCCGATGACAATAATAAACATCCATATAGAGCCCTTCACATAAACAAAAAAGTGACTTGGAAACCTCACATCACACATGCTGCTAAGAAGGACCAAGGCTCTCTAAAAAGAAGCTGAGTTCATATATAAAAGACTGTCAAAAGAATTATTTCATACTCCGCAGTACTCACACCTATATACAAGAAAGGTCTCATCATCCAAAGTATAGGAAAAGTAAACTAGTTCTCATATTGCGTGCAAGATGGCATCAGGCATAGACTCCACCCAGTACTTTTATATAGAGGCCCGAGTTCAAAAGGACATAAACGCACATAGTATAAAAACTTGTACATCCGCACTTTATCATTCATCTTGACTCATTAATCTATTGCAGACTGTCGATGTTGATTGCCTTGTCCATTTCTAAACATATAGGTAACTACTAAGACGTGCAAAATACCTCAGAAAAGAAGTTATCACCGAATGTACCTCCACCTTTTACGCGCAAACAAATCATCACACAGGCAAAACAAAGAAGGCGTAATGCAAATACACGCACAATACATAATTACTGCTAGGACATAGCGCAAACATCAACCAGTTGTCGCTGTGGTGCTCAATTATCTTACCTCGCCCACCTGTATTCTGGGAACTCCTTCCATCATCATCTACCAATAATTGTCCCTCCTGGCGATATTAACAAATATTTCCTCCAAATTCATTTTAAACACCCGGTCTAGCGACAAACTATCAACCATAAGAAATTAAGAACAGTTTCGTAGGGAACATGTAAGACCGTAGAGTATTTTAATATAAAAATATTTTTTATTTTTTTTTTTTTTTTTTTTTTTTTTTTTTTTTTGTTTTTAATAATAATAATATTACATAATTATTAAAATAGCTAATAATAAAAAATAATAATTAAAAATCATAATAATAAAAACAAGAATAACTGAGTAATATAATAAATAAATCTATAATAATAATAGCTAAAATTAATAATATAACATAAAATGTAACCATTACCTACATACAACATGACCACTCTACCCAGGCTTACTATACATATATTATATAGCAGGTAAATTAAAATAATATAATATATTGTAATAAAAACTAGTCACCAGAAAAAGAAGAGAAACGCAAGGGATCTTTCCAAAAAATATCACGTGAAATAGAAACATCAAGAATATTAAGGACCAGAACGAAACGGATAGAGGTTTAAGTGAGTATTTTTCAAGATGATCAACAACAGGTGATAAGATAATCAAAGAGGTGGGAAGATCTAATGTTGAAAAGCGGAAAATGAGTGAATGACTTCTATGAGAGATCAATGCACTTATTCCTCAAAACCAAGCCTTAGAACATAATATACGTAATACCTGTATTAAAGACTCATATAAAGTAACTATACACATATATATAATAAGATATATAATAAAAGACTTCATAAATACAATGATATTAGTCACGGTAGGATAAATACATTAAAAAACTAATATATAAAATTACAAAAGAAACCTATACTTACTTCCAGAACACACAACTTGACAGTTTCGGGTTTTCCCTGCTGATACATATATCTCATTACTTGTGAGCTACCAATAGAAATCACCTTAGATCACATAATAAATTATAATTAACCTAAATACTACTCAAACTAATATATCAAAACTATCTACACAGAATAGCAGCAGCAACAAAAAATAAATAATATAATATAAAATAACATAAATAATATATAAACAACATAAATATTAATAAAATACATACTACAAAAAAAAAAGTACTTACTATATCCATATATATATCGAAAGCGACGAGCCCCTGGTCCCCGGCCAACAATCAGAAAACACGGGAAAAGTTCCCGAACCGTGTGTAAAAGGCAAATATACATGAAAAATTATATTATTTTTTACTTACTTTCAGCCGATTCTGCTCGAAAAACTTTGATTAATAAATAGAAATTATTACCGTAGTAAGAAAGAAACTCAACATATCATAGCATATTTTGCCGAGTCTGATTACAGTTGAAACGTTGTTTTGATATTTTTTGTTATATAATATTTTTAGAAATTTTTACCCTCTTTTAATTAACATGCAAAGAAAAAGGTGCAAACCACAGCTATTAGATACACGGAAGAACCTGAAATTGAGAAAATTGTCGGAGTCTCAAAATTAAAAATGGCTCAATAAAGTACTCTAACAGGACTTTTGTGTTCCCAGGAGTTATATGCAAATACGTAAATAAGTGCCAAAAAATCGAACCGACAAATATAAAGAAAAGAAATTATTTTAGTGGAAGCTAAAAAAAATACACAATCTTGTCAGACTCCGAAAAATTTAACAACAACCAAAAAAAACAAACTATGACATTTCTATTTCTTAGGATGTGAGTGAGAGGGGGTGGAAGACATAACAAAAATTCACTTGTAATGTACTTTTTTCAGATGACATATACGTTGGTTTTGCAAGATATAGCCTTCCAAAAAGCGTCTCAATTATTGCTCGAATAGTTTATCAAAAAACAGTTACACAAAAAGTTAGAGAGGGCCTATATCTGCGCTTCAACAAAAACAAGGAGCAAGTTATTAAATTTACACGAAACCAAAATATATGGTTGGCCCTGCCCTCTTCAAAGGGGAAACAGAATAATTCAGCAAATACACAGAGAGACATAGACGGTATCCCGTTATCTCTCTCATAAGAGTAAGTGTGGTTCCTGCCACAGTCAACTGATTTTTGCAGAAAAAAAAATTTCAAAATAGCTTAGAATATAAACTATTTTCCTAGGACTGATAGTCAAAAACATTCCCGAGCGATATGTGCAATATGCAGCGGTAAAAAATAAGAATTGGGCAAAAGATTCATCTAAATTGTCAATCTCATGGATGCGACAAATTGAAGTGTCTCTCTTTACTTCATTCTAATTAATTTCAACTATGTGTCCAAAATTAACTACTTTTAAGAAATGTTACATGTGCTACACATACTCGCAAAATGAGTGAAAAAAAAAAAAAGAATTCAAACAAAATATAAGATTAGAAACTCATGATTTTGCTGTTACTGTTCTATCTTTTCTCTAGTACCGTCCTCCTTTTGCTTGTTAAATTTCATCTTATTGTTTCATGTTTATATGGAGCGTACTCCAAAAAATTATTTCTATCAAACATACTGATTCTGTCTATTCTTACACACGCCTGACGGTGATTTCTCTTCTAATTTTTGACTTCGAAACATCGACAGTCTTTCACATTTACATCTAATTTCATTCAGCCCGCATCCTGTGAAGCATATGTTAATTATATCAAGTAGTACTCGGAGTAACCATCATCCTTTTACTAATATACGTCAAATGTGAACAGGATAATCTCCTGTTTTATAAACAGTACAATTGACACTAAAATTTATCCCAGTATTTGACTCACAGTGGACAAGTAAAATACGGATATGTCTATGAAATACAGTGTTTAGAATGCATAATGTTGTATCTTTGACATTTTTCAACTTTACGCTGTATGTTCCTTTTAACTTAAGTGTATACCTATTATATGCGCTGAGTTATAAGCAGTCTTCTCAATATGTCTTTTTTACTTGAAATTTTACTTTTTTTAACACTTTGACCTATTAACAGAGCCATCTGTAATTTTCTGTATCTTTTTTGTGTACCGACTGAGGAAATCGATGATACTGAGTCAGAGTGAAAATCACAAACAGTAGCTATTCTACTCCTTCCTGATACAATATAAAATAAAACCACTTAATCCTCAATTCTTCGCTTCCACCATCCTGAGATGTTTACATGTACTTAGGTTACCTACATTACCAGCAACATCTTTACGAACCGGCCGCAGTAAGCTCCTGACCCCGACCCCTTATGGGGTATTACCGCTGTCCGATGCCCCAGCCAGAATCCTCCACCGCCAGGAGGTACATGCACCGGTATAGTGCATCAGTTATATATAGGATCAATGAGTCGATACACTAGATATAGGTATAACTATATATATGATAGATAAAATAATAATATAATAGTAGTAACAATATTAATATATAAAATAAAGATAATAAATATATATATATATAGTATATATATAAATATATAATAATATATAAATATAGATATTATTATTAAAATTTATTTTATTTACATGATAGAAAAAAAATTATATTAATCATATAAATATTACTTACGTAATTAGACCAAAAACAATACTTACCTTTTATGTAATATAAGAAGAAAGGCGAAAAGCTAACAGAAGTGAAACAGAGGCGATCTCTACGCCCAGTAGCTGGCGGAAAACGGCGAGGGGAGCGTCCGGCTCGACGCGGCCTCCACGCGCGCAGAAAGGCCCGACAAGCGAAGCTGGAGAGAGTCGGCACAAAGGAGGAGCCAAACGGCCCGCGGGTGAACCTATCGCCGAGGGGCGGGGCGGGCGAACAGCGGGGAGAACCACCGGCAGCCAGAAGTGAGATGGCGAAGGAGTCTGGCGAGCCCCAACAAGGCGTCAGAGACTGCGCCAGACGACGCCACCACCCATGCCAGATGCCACGCGGCATGCGTGGCAGGGGAAAGGCGCCCCGCCCAACAACATAAAGAAGCAAGGAGGAGCCGGGGCCAACGAGCACACCAGGCAAAGTAAGCAGAGAACAGGGCGGGCCCGTAAAAAACGACAATCCGCCAGGCCGAACGCACACAACGCCACCCACAAGAACGCGGCGAAAAACACACGCAACCCAGCGCCGAAGAGGGGGGTGCCGGGGCGCGAGAGCGGCGGGCGGAAAGATACAGCGCCGGGAACAGCGCGGCTAACTGTTAGCACTTTGTGTCCAGATAAGTGCACGTATCGACCGACTCGCAAAACGCAAGCCACGCCAGTGCGAGCGCGGGAGAAGAAAGGCGAGAAAGGGCGGCGGTATTAAGGATTTACCAAGGATATGAATATTATTATAAGGTACGGTGACTATAATCTATCCATTTATGACTATTATATATATCTAGTCACTTAAATATTATAACTATATAGATAGTATTATTATAAATATATATATACTATTATAGTATATATAGAAACGAAAGAGAGGGGAAGAAAGGCCAGAAAAATTATTGCATTGTGTATTGAGAAATGAGTTTTTGGTGTTACAAGAACAAGAACAGATTTTGCAAACCGATTCGGATGAAAATATAAATACGATTTTCTTGCATTTTTGGAAAAACAACGGTTGAACTCCATATGCGCATCCCTACATACAAATAGCACGGATAAGCCAGAGTTAAACAAATGTATGTTTAGGTTAATGTGAAAGAAAGATTATAGAACTGCCTATCTCCAGCGCCACAGTGAATCACCCCAGGTAACTCCGCTCTGCACACTCGAGTTAAATGACCCTTTCCCACACTTCTGATCCAACAAAGCTCCTCTCGGGAAAGGAAAAAGTGAAGTGATAATCAGATTGTACACAGAAAATCAAATTCATACAGTGAAGACTCTGAAAGTCCAAACTTTTGCCGCCTTGCACCCGATAAACTCTCATTGTATAATCGTTTGCCCTCAAATATACGGGCCAGTCTTTCCTTGTAATTCCCGCAAATACATGCATCTTCTTCGAACTCGGATTCGAGAATGGGTATAGAGATAACTATGGCACATAGGAGAACTCAACTCTCGCGATCGCGGAAGAAACAGCAAGTTACAGTTATACATATTCAAGCAGTAATGATTACTAGAAATAGACATTTTAAAATCACCTGTTCTTGACTGACTCATGCTCGTGCGGTTTATCTCCAAGTTAATTCGCTATCTACTTCCATTGAGAAAGAGCTTCGAGACTCGGCTTTTACACCACTTCATCCTTTCTCTGTCAATCTCATAGCTGAAGCCCCAGATAGGGTGCCTTTGAACAACCTCTGCGTACTTAGACATTGAATTAAGGTACTGTTTACAGTTCAACTGGACGGTTAAAGTCTGAACACTACTTCATTCATTCACAGTAAAACATATTTAGACAAAAGGATTAGAAGTTTAAAACAAAGTCTGAATGTTGGATTTATCTCCAAGACGATCAGGGATACTAGTAGGGTGCTGAACCCTACTAGAATTGAAAGGTATGTTCACTGGATGTATCACGAAAACAAGAAGAAAGTCATTGGTGGCGGTATTGAAATCACCTAATATGACAATTTCTGAGAAATGAGAAAATGATGGAATGTTCTCTGTTTTGAAGTTTAGATAGTAAATTAAGAGATAAATAAACAGAACAAATGAATTTAAACATAGAATGGCAAGAGAGCTTTAGTCACAAGGTGGAAAATTCAGAAGACGCCAGATTAGAGACACGAGAATAAACAAAATTGTTGCACACATATGCGTAACAACCTCTTTTGATTGAGAATTGAAGATACAGACAGTAAGAATGTACAGAAAATGGCTTGCTATCAGAATGGTCAAACATCTGAGTATCTGTCAAGAATATGTGGTTAGGTCTAAGAGAGGTGGTGTTCAACAAAATGGAAATTGTACTGAAGACGGCGAATGTTGCAGAAATTAATGAAGAAAATAGACAATGAACTAGGGCAAGTCAAAAGAAAAGTCTTGGTGGCACCAGCCCAATAGTTTTGTTAAACAATGTGACTATAAAATAACTAGGCATTACAGATGGCAGAAAACCTAAATTTTATGATCACTGAATATTTTCAATCTTGTTTCAATCTTCATTAGTTCCAGTTCATTAAAAAAATTTAAAATTATTATCGTTTTTGGTTAAAATTTTGTTGTCACTCCATCCATTTTATATATATATATATATATATATATATATATATATATATATATATATATATATATATATATATATATATATATATATATATATATATATATATATATATATATATATATATTGTGAGCGTAAGTGCTCAAGCTCTATTAATGATTATTATTCACAGATAGGTTGTCCGTTTAGAAGATGACCAAGAGGGAAGTATGGGGGCTTCGCAAGAATGAAGTATTCTTTGCTTTAATTATCACAGATAGGCTCTTTTTACTTTTTTTGTATATTATAGAATAGTAGTATCTAATTCTTTTTATTTTCTCTTTGTAGGGTGAATAATATTATTTAACAAAAATTTAAGTATAAAATAATCCAATAAACTCTACATCTAAAAATAAGGAAATTACAAAATATTTCAAATAAAAATTTAAACAAAGACATTCATAAAAGAGATAAAAAGACTTTAAAATAGTGAGTTATTCGACGACAACAATTGAAGGATTTCACTCTTCGTTACTCTTCGTTAGCTCACGTAGGTTTTGTAAAATTTTGTTTCCTTATTTTTGTTTTTCAACTATTTAAAGTTTTTCAACTATAACATAATAAATGATTTAACGCCAAATGAAAAATTTTAAATGCTTTTATTTTTGTAGTCCCGAGTTGGGGAACTACATCGTCAGTTTTTCGTTGAACATCTTCAGTTCCATCCTACTCCGAAAGTTCGTTTTCGTCAGTTAAAACTTTATGAATTGATAAGGGGAATTTATTTAAGAAATCAACGTATTCCCTTCAGTTCCAAAATAAAGCCCTAATTTACCCTGTGTTCCCATTCCTTTTCCCAGTTCTGGCCTGTTGTTTTTAAACACTACCAATGGTCAAATTGTATAAATAAAATATCCTCAAATTTTCTTCCGGTTTTCATTTCTGCTATTCCGGACAATGCTTGCCTACATGACCGTATTGGTTACATACGGGACAATTTTCCGGAAGGCGTCGTTGTTGTTAAGGCAAAATTAGTTATACAGTCATTAATATTGGTATTGCTGTATTTGTTGAACACATTGTATTATAGATCAAGTGGCACTCCCACATTCTTCATTAACATATAGTGAAACATCTATAGATATTTAAGATATATATATCTAACAGTTGTCATCGTTATTGATTGTGCTCGTATGTATATTTCCCAATAATCATAACACCATATGGTATTTATGTCTGACGATATTATATGAAATAGGTATTATTTCGCGCAAGACGAGATTATATTCACATTGAATACATTAAACGAGTGTGATCATATTCACAGTGCGACTGATCCCGAAGTAGACTAGACTAATTACACTCATCTAATTAAAATCGCAAGGTTTAATGTATCACTAACTAAATTATATGAGATGAACATGCACCAATGAGAGTGTATATTCCACAACAGGTGTAGACGTTTGAATCCGTCGCGTATCTTTTAAGCCTTTTTTTCGACCTTTTTCCGAACTTCTCTTGTCGTTTGTTGTTTGTTTGCGTCCATTGGAGAGGATTTATTAGAATTTTCTGTAAAGCACGGAAAAATCACCGTTTTATTCGAGACAAAATCCGGTCCCACGATTAAAGATGCATACGTTTTGCTTGGTTTCAATTTTCTCTCTTCAACTGGAGACAGATGTGAGTCGTCGACGTTCCTAGCTCACCTTGCACACAACCGAGATGAGCAATATAATCATTAATTAACAAGATTCGATGCCGTATATCCGAGGTTATCTATGGTGGTCGAGTTGAGTTCTCCTTTTATATAAGATGAAAATTGCGCTTTTGAATATTGTGTGTCCCTTCTTTCCCTGTGAATCAGCTAATGGATGGAGCTAATTTATGCTGTGTTATCATACGAAACGTACTGTGATACTCTGGAGAATAACATCCAATTAATTGTGTTGTCACAGAAGTATGCACATTCAGAATCCCGACAGCTATATGACTAGCCCAAGTACAATAGGAGTGTGTAGCAAACCAGGTCTGAACGAAATATATTAATACCCACTGTGCGATAGTTTCGGCAAATACGTCTCCCAGAGAGCATGCTATTTCTGTTTACATTGTGATTAGGGGGTATAAACAGCCAGCGTTCTAACTTCCCGCCGTGTAGTAATACCACAATATAACCTATCAACAGATAGCGCAAAGATACCCTGAGACTCCGATGCTTAATACATCTCTGTCACCTGCCATACTGTGTAATATGTGTAGATCAGACCTGACATAGTCCTTTATCAAATACTTAATGCGCCCGCTCTGGCGTGTCTGTAACCGCCTCCTCTCTAAGTGGAGTGAGTATTCGACAACGTCGTCTATCACTCCGCTCCACTAGAGAATTTCCTATCACATAAAAAAGCTGTATCTGCTGCATATAATAGCGAGAGTGCAAAATTTGATGCTATTATATGAGAATACTGAGAGAATGAACTGAGTGCATTGAAGCTATAATTTGAAGAGTAAATGATGCTAGAGATATCTTCCATAACGAATTATGTGTTCGTGCGAACAACATTCCTATATTCTGCCTTGCGTTCCATAGTATGTTTAAAGTAGTTCGATATCTTTATGATTGTCATAACGCAAAGATATTTTTATATTCTTACCCATTATCAATCACAAGAGTTAATATTTCCTCTCCCACTAGTTACCATTAATTTAGAAATCATTCGTGATTTATGGGCGTTATATAAGAAGTGGAGGAGACTACTACTATCTCAAAGCGAATTTAAAACACAAACACTATTGAGGAGTGCCACTAGCGCTTAGGTATAGCAATTAGCGCGTTAGCCTAAGTGAGGCTAGAAACATGTCTTTGTGTTTCTCTTCCCAGTCATATCGACAAAAAATATTTGAGATATATCATAACATGAGACTTATGATTAGTAATCTTGCGAATCTCTTGAAATATCACGTGTCAATAAGACTAGGCTTCTTCTTATCTTAATATATCAACTAGTTATGCTGCTTTACACTCGCACGGGTGATTATTTAGTATCTAGAGTACAAGGAAATTTAACAGAAATTAATGATATATATTTATATAGGTTATGGTGATTAAGTGAGAGCATAACCTATATAGGTTGTCTAGGTAAAGAGTGAGTATATTAATATCGTATATGGTTATCGGTACTAGGTAGTAGTTAGTGTTCCCATCTCGTATTATACTAACCATTACACTAATACTTACTTAGTACTGCGGACGGCTTCTATCCTTAGGACGTCAACCGACCCTTTCCGGATGTATATATGTTATAAGTATATATAGTTGAACGTAGACAGTCTCAATGATACTGATTAATATCTGATAATGAATCCATTATCATTTTATGTCTTGCTTCGAATCTCATTTCCATGTCACGCGTATGATTATATTCTAAATAAATCATCCCTACAAAAAGTCATTATATATGGGTTTTGTTAATTCATAACAGCCGATTAGGCGTTGATGTTGCTCACACGGAAAACATACCGTGTGCGATCATCAGACATCAGGCCTCGTATCTCACTACTGGTCTCGAGAGTACTTATCGTCGTGTTCAGGTTATGATAAGCTCGAACTCAGGTGACGACCAGTAACAACTAATATATGATATTTAGAGAATATAATAATTGATATACATAAGAGTAATACATAATATAATCAAATATAGATAACTAATAATTACAATTCTATGGTCAAACAAAAAAGATTTAGTCTTATTTGAAAGTCAAATACCTCATTTAATAAATTCACAGGTATTATTCTGTCACATATTTTACTAGTTGCTTTATCGCAATTTCCTCGTCATCCTTATAGTGATGTATGGGCCTAAATAATATGATCAGCCATAGTAGTAATTTCTATCTATAATTAATAAATTAACTATTAAGAGTAAAACAAGTATAATAGTATTATAAAGATTACCGTTACACTATCACAATGTGATTTGACGTTAGGTTCAGTACCCCGTAATGGTTATTAGTTGTATTGTAAGCTATGTGTTCGTCCCAATCTATTCTACCTATAACGTAAGGTACGATACGTCTAATGAGTATTTAAAGGTTAGATACTCACTAGTACTATACAGAACTATCATAGAAAATATGGTATAATGTACTCTAAAGAAATAAATTACAATTAAGTGCAAGCATCAAGAGAAGTAGATAGTATGCACCAATTGAGAGCAGAGATAAATCCATATCTAATGACATATAAACAAAGATTCTTAACATTATATCAATTTATAATATTGTGTTTCTCGAGTAACGTTAAAAGAGAAAAAATCGAGATAACACCGAAAAGAAAATTCTCGAGAGTCTAGATATTTTTTTCATCATCGTGGTAGTATATAGAATATCAAATCCAATGTATGGATTCATTGTAAGCTGGATCAAAACCAGAGCTCGATAAATCTGGACGAGACAACGGTACGCTCGGACCACACATCTAGTAAGACTCGCTTACTTCGTGACGTGGTGCGCTTGTGTTTATATCGTTCAGCAGAACTGTATAGTGTGAATAGAGAGGACTTGTATTTGTGATTTCGTAAATTAATTCCCCTTATCAATTCATAAAGTTAAATTAACTGTACTGAGAAATACAAACATATCGAATTTCGAAGTTGACATCTTTGTTGTCAAGATCGGACTGAATGTATATCATCTGTAAAGATGACTCAGTCATTCACCACTATGTTTACTCAGACGCAACCTCGTAGCGAGGTACTAAGCTCTACACATACTGAGACAAGCGATTTATAATATATTTTTTACACTGTGTTGGAGCGTGTGTATATATCATATGTCTAGATCTCACTTCTAAACTTAGTCTCGTGACATATATCGAAGATCATCAGTTTAAAATAGTTGCAATATATAACAAATAAATAAGGAAACTAAAATTTAACAAAACTACTATCTAGTTAGAGCTAACGTAAAAGTGATAAGTAACGTACAAGAGTTGATAAAATCCATTTACTAAATAGGGTTTGTGTACGTCGATATATAACTCACTATTTTAAAGTCCTTTTATCTCTTTATGATGTCTTGTTTAAAATTTTATTTGAAATATTTGTAATTTCGTTATTTTTATGATGTAGAGTTATTATTGCGATTATATATTATTATATATTATATTACATTAAATTTTTGAGTTATTAATTTAATTAATTCACCCATACAAGAGAATAATATAAATAAGATTATTAATTATACTAACTTAATTCTAATTAATATACAATAAAAATATAGAAAAAGAGTATATCCTATCTGTGTATAAATATTATAAAAGCATATATATATAGAAATAACACTCTTAATGCGGTATAGAAATAGTCCCATAACATCATCTACATTAACTATATAATATATACATCTTATCCACCTAAACGTGAGATACAACTACCTATAAATAATAATAATAATAATAATAATTATATATTATAGTAGAATAAATAAAATAAAATAATATATACCTAATAATATAAGAAAGAGTCATTGAGAGCCTCTAAATATTAACTGCCTCCTTCAACCAATTTATATAAATATAATACATAAATTTACTTCAATATCTATTACTAGATTCTAGATATATATATATATATTATATATATATATATATATATATATTAAATAATATATATATATATATCATATATAATATATATAATTAATATATATATAATAATTATATATAATATTAATATATTATATATATGGAATGATCATTAATATTGTGAAGAATTATATATTGAGCTGATTATTAAATATATATTGTATGTAAATATTTGTAAGACTGAGGCAAGACTATTCAGAGATAATTGGAACCTACGTAAATTCTATATATCAAATTTCCCATATTTTAATAAAATTTATTTTATAACTCAGAAGAATTAAACTCCCCCTCTTTTGCTTTATTCCCAAATGTTTTAAATATATGTAATTTAATAATATTATAAGAGTTATCCTTCCAGATACTGAATTAAAGTTTTAATCTGTAAGCGAAGAGACCACAACATACTCAAACAGAGTACTGTGAAAGGAATTATATAATTTTTGAAATCTACTTGTCGAATTATATCAAGTTAGGATAAATAATGGGATAATAAATAATACAATTTCAATATATAATTATAAATAGAGTTACATATAATGTAAAGTTTACTCATTTTATCTCATCGTCTAAGAGAGTAATAATTAATCGTATCGTAAATATTAACGGGTCAAATGGTCCAGTGATTTGATTTATTCAAATTTATTTTACCAAATATTAGGAAAAATGGAGATATACCACTAATAAATCTTATGATCTGACGCTGAGAGTAGGAATTTCTGAAGACATGCTCACCATCACATCACTCGTTGTATGATTAGCCGATTGTTCCGATACGACGTTAGGTCTAGTAGAGTCCTCCCGTAAACCTATACATATTCTTTAATTAATTATAAATAACCGAGAATTTGATAGTTGTATACAGTCAAGTCACTATTAATATTAGAGTTTAGTCTCACTCTAAATTTGTCTTATCAAAACTCATCTTTTTTTCAAACATTTTAACTCCTACTGAAATCGACCGAAAGCATGTCCCAAAAATGTAGATCAACTTAATATTATACATTCGTATTAACAAAAGTAAGTTATTTTAAATTATTAACGCCTAGTGCCTAGATAAAAACACGTAGTTCTGAACTCAATTTATTTATATATAATATTTAATTATTATTCTCACTCCTATTATCCTAGGTATTAATAACTAAGTTATATTATTATACTTATAGAGATAAATTAGGACTATCAACAAATAAACTCTATGAAAAGTATAAGTATGAGAGGTGTGACGTTCTCCGTGCATGAACTGGAAGAGTTTAGCCAATATATACTGGATAACCGTGTGAGTATATATTATATATATGCATTAAACTTTAATTCTTATTTAATAAAAATATTCTTGTCCGATACTACTGTAATGTGTTAGATAGTGGTAAGCGAATACTGAGTTTTGAACTTTTATTATATTGGATAAAACTTCCCCTAATACTTTAGATGTAAGTTCTGTGATGCTATCATAGATGCCTATTATATATTATTATTACTATATCCTCCAGAAACGGTATAACTACATGGTTTATGTGTTCTCCATTACTCGTCTGAGATGCTTTGATGGTCATTTCTCATAGCTGAGACACATATAATTAACAAGAAATATATGCTTCTTATATATGGTCGATACTCTGTGTTCACGTCGAGAGATAACTAAGACGCCTCTAGAGTATGCTAAGTAAACTTGAAGGATCTGCAGGTGGTGTTTAATGTTATACAATAGGCTAAGTGCCAATTAATGGTATAAATATTCGGTACGTTCACTTAATCCCATCAACCTGTCAAATCTGTAAATAAAACGATACAGAGGATTCTATAGCCCTCACTCATGTTAGTATTTACCTTCGCGTTTAGTATTAAAAGAAAAAAAAGAGAATTATTTTGCAGTTAGTAATAGCTTATAAAAGATATGAATAGACATGAGAACACGAACGAATTACGAGCAACCTTATCCCTCTATAAGTTATTTTGTCATTTATCTCATATTCCAACCAAGAGTTGCTTAGAGACGTATTATCTAGAAAGAGAACTATATCTCGCACCTAATTATCCATTTAAATATGTGCCACTAAGAATTCCTTTAGAAACAATCAGGTGTTTACATGTCTGCATACTTATTTTCCGCTGAACATGTTGTTGATCCAAAACTACACCACATAGTGAGTGTGTTCATATAATACTTTAACTTAAAATATATATAAAGCACGACACAGGTAATAGAATCTATCCTTTATGCTCTTTTATAGGGTGCTCAACTCACATTATGTACTTCGTTTTTATATTATATTATGTATTATATTTTTCCCATTCATTTTTATTGTAATTTTCATCTTTGACAGGTTTCAAAGCTCGCACAATATCATTTAATGTGACAATCTCTGCATCATACATTGGATTATTCCCTTTGTAGTCAAACAATACTTTTTTTACTGAAAATTTTAGCCCCAAGAATCATTTTATCTTATCAATCACATTGTACCATCTAGTATTAGATGACTCAATTTTCCAAGATTGTGTGTGGATTTAATGTAACTTTAACGACTATCTTTCTTCAAGGAAAACTTGCAAAATGTGCACATTCTTTCTTACTTTTTTAAAATAGTATTGGCGATGTTAACTATACCAGACATCAGCTTATCTGTAATGTCCCTCATTTGTTCATTATTTATCAGAATTATTTTCAAAGCTTAGTTAGCTTCCATTTGATCATCTTCAAATCTTTATTTTACTAGACTTCAACTATCAGATTATCAGTTTGTTTCTTCACTTTCTTGTGCATAACACAATTGATACTCACAACTTATCCATTTTTCAAATTTTAAAATGACATTCGCCCTATCTGTTTTCAATGGAAAATTGAATTGTATTTTTCTCCTAAATCAAGAGAACCGCAATTGCTCCTTACTACCATACCAAAGATCCAAAATTTAATATGTATCTTCACTTCATTAAGTTTTGAATATTCACTCAGAGCTGAATCTCTTAATACTTTTTTTTAATTCATTCATTTTCTCTTTTTTTCTGAAGAAGAATAATTAGCCCTATATCATTGAAAGCTTGTTTGTTAAATTCATTTTTACATACATCGGAATCCATCTACAGCTGCAAATTTGGTAACAATTTTTCCCTTTGTATAATTTTTGATGAACCTCAGCAATGCTGACTGAGAAAGAATACTACTGAAAAACTGAGTGCTTGCTTTTCTCGTTCTCAAGCCTTTACATTTAATTATTGTGGAGCATTTTCTGCACTTTGCTTTTTCACTCAATCTCTTCTGGTAATATTACCACACAAACGTTTCTTATGTTTCTGCCATTTAAAAAAGGAAAGTAAAAAAAAAAAAAAAAAAAAAAAAAAGGGGGGGAGGGGAGGGGGCGAGCAATGGAACAAGTGATAGAGAAACACACAGTATGAAACCAGTTTTAAACTAGAGCACAAATAAAACAAATATAATCTGTAGGGTCAGTTCTTGTAACTTGTCGTTAAAAGTTACCACTAAAGGCAATTTTGAAAGTGTTTCATTATGGATAAACAGGAAGTTGGTGTGAATTAAAATAAAACTTTGTAAATTATATTTACAAAACAAACTATTTCTGGAATATATCCCGCATTTCAAATTATATGGTATCCATGGAAACGTTACCAAATATAAAGAATGTAAATCTTTGATTTAGAAAATAATTTCTCTTTGTGACCCAATGTTGGTGAATGTTATTTCATCACTGACCATTTTTCAGAGAAATAATGAATAAATCAAAAATATAAAAAAATAAATAAGAAAATAAAATAAAAACATACCTTTTGAAAGCAAGTTGAGAATATATTGAAGCACCAATGAACTATCTGGAGAAAGTGACACGATTTTCTATTAAAAAAAAAAAAAAAAAAAAAAAAAAAATTATATATATATATATATATATATATATATATATATTATATATATATATATATATATATATATATATATATATATATATATATATATATATATATATATATATATATATATATATATATATATAGGGAAAATTAAAAGAAAACACATTGCCAGAAGGCAAGCTGTAACAACCATCATAGGCTACCTTAAATGAATTTCAAGACTTAACAATCCAAAACAAAGAAATACTCAACAAGATATACTTCGCAAAATAAACATAATGTATTACACAATAATAGTTAACACAAAGAAATCAACAAAGCAATCAAAGGACTAAATTTTTTTTATGGATTAAGCAATATATATATATATATATTATATATATATATATATATATATATATATATATATATATATATATATATATATATATATATATATATATTATATATATATATATATATATATATATATATATATACTTACCTACCCACCCTCAAAACAGAAAAATAATCAAAAAACTGAAAAAGCTACACAACAACCAAAACAACCTAAACGCCATCACACCCACAAACACTCAAAACACCATTAAATCTATCAAAAACTCTCCAGCAACAGGACCAGACAACATATCAAATATTCACCTAAAACACCTATCCATCCACACAATCACATACATAACCTCCATCTTCAACAAATCCATCCAACTCAACTATATCCCTCCCCATGGAAAAAAGCATTAATCATCCCTAAACTAAAACCCGGCAAAGACCCTTCAAACCCCTCCTCTTACCGCCCAATCTCCTTATTATCCACCATCTCAAAACTTCTTGAAAAACTAATCCTAAATTCTATCCTCCAATTCATCCCACAACAAAACTTCCAACACGGGTTCAAACCCAACCATTCCACCACCACTGCACTTACCAACATCATCCAACCTATAATAAACGGACTAAACCATAAGCCACATCACAAAACTATATTAATAGCAATTGACATAAACAAAGCCTTCGATACTGTCCCGAGACATAATCTTATCCATAAAATCCTCCAATCCAACATCACAACAAATACTAAGAAATGGCTATCCAAACAGCCCAAATACAACAAAACGGCCATAAATCACGTACCATCAACATAAAGAACGGAGTTCCCCAAGGAGCCATACTCTCCCCCACTCTATTCAACCTATACACAGCAGACCTCCCACAACCCCAAACAGCTTCCACCCGCATCACTTCATACGCCGACGACATAACTATAGCCACCACTCACAAAGACCTCACCACTGCAACAACACTCACACAAGACTACCTAACACAACTCCAAACTTGGCTAGTAGAAAACAGGATGACGGCATCACCAAACAAATCCTCCATAACCCTCATAACAACAGACAAACACTTATCCAACACCTACCCACAAGTCCTACTAAACAACACCCCCATACCCTTCAACAAATCCCCAAAGATTCTCGGCCTAACATTTGACACTCCCCTCACTTTCTCCAAACACATTCAAAATACCACCACAGCCGCAACCAGAAAACTCAACATCCTCAAAACAGTGGCCAACACTGACATACACAACAACATACAAACCTCAATTGCAATCTACAAACAATTTATACGCCCCACCATCAACTATGCCTCCCCCATCTGGCACCCTCTGCTCTCCGACCAAAACTTAACGACACTCCAAATAACACAAAATAAAGCCCTTCGCACCATTACCGGCTGCACACGCACAACCCCTCAACAACACCTACATAACGAAACCAAGATACTACCTATAAGGAACCACCTCGAAATGATAGGCACCCAATTCTATGCAAAAACCCGTCTACCCACACACCCATGTCACAAAACTCTCCTCCAACCTACCAATCAAAGACTAAAACAACCTCCATCGTCCACCGGAGCCTTTTACAAACGGATCCTAAATCACATTCCCCCTCCTCCCCCCAATACCACAACAACCAAACATATACACACTCAACTAACACATTCCTATATGATCAACAGACCTCCAAACAGCATCCTTAACGAACCCCCTCCCGAAATAAACACCGACTCCAACAACCTCCCAAGACACTTACAAATCTCACTAGCAAGATTGAGATGCGGGCACCACCCAAACTTACAACATTACAAACACAATTTCAATTTAAACCAGGCAACATCTTCCACTTGTACCAGATGCAAAAGGGCCCCGGAGACCGTAAATCACTTTCTTTTACACTGTCCCTCCAACTGTCGCCCCAAAATCTTCTGGGGCATCACTTCTTTGAAAGATCTCTGGACGAGACCGACTGCGGCGGGAGGCTTCATTAGCGAAGTGTGGCCGCCTCAACAGGGGGTGAGAAGGTAAAAAAAAAAAAAAAAAGGTATATATATATATATATATATATATATATATATATATATATATATATATATATATATATATATATATATATATATATATATATATATATATATATATATATATATATATATATATATATATATATATATATATAATTATATATAAATAATATATAAATATAATAAAAAAAAATAATAAATATATATATATATATATATATATATATATATATATATATATATATATATATATATATATATATATATATATATATATATATATATATATATATATATATATATATATATATATATATATATTGTGAGCTTGGGCACATTTATGTGTTCATGCTAATTCTTTTATTTTTCCAGAAATGAGGAAGTGCCATGGGAGACAGTTTGGGGATGAAATATATGTCCGATTTATTAAAGCTAAGATTATTTTTCCATTTTTTTTATCTTTCATTCGTAGTTTTATAATGTATCTTATTTTTCTTCCTTTAGATTACTGTCTATTATAACATAAAAAAAAATAATACAAAGTTAATTTAACTCTAATTTACAAACAATTATTCTAGATTCGTAGATTGAAAATAGAGAAATAAAATAATATTTTTGAATTATCAACGAAAAAGACTACATCAATATTGGAGCCAGCCACCGTCTGGCCAATACGCGAGTCAACACAAATATTTGTCTTAAAAGTTCTAAGTAATAAAATTTATCAAAATATCTTGTAAATAAAATTTTTCTGATTTTTAGTTTCAACTCTAGAACTACTACAACCATAACCGATTCTAAGTTATCAGTTAACTTCCTCCTTCTTTTATTGAATCGACGACTGGTGTTTCTTATTTGACAAACAGTTATTAAGAAACCAACATACCCGTCAGTTCTTTACAACCCAATGCCCTGTTCTACGTTGTTCTACGTAAACAGATCTTTCTTTATTGTTCTGCTCGAACTCTGATAACGTCATTATATCTTGTTCATATTCCTTAGCCATCTTTCAACAATTAAACGATTTTGTTTTTTTTTTTTTTTCAATGACCTCCAACTTTTGTCTTTGAATTTATATTAAATCTGCCGAAGCTGTTCCTTTTAGGAATCCATATTGCCCTCGCAAAGGTCCTGAGGACTTCAGTTCGTGAAAATGAGATCGCAATGGCAATTCAACTTTCCAATATCGTCCACTTGAAGAGGACTTCATTCAACAACATCGTTCATCAGAAAAAGAGAAGAGGACGATACAACAGATCAACCCACCAGTGGACTCAACATCAACAGTGAGTTTTACTACAACTATTATATTTAATTTTCTCTTGTTGGTTATATAAGGTTGCGCGAAATATTGCTAATATATATATATATATATATATATATATATATATATATATATATATATATATATATATATATATATATATATATATATATATATATATATATATATATATATATATATATATATATATATATATATATATATATATTCCAGTTTTACAGAGTGAATAACAGGCTTTACTGGCATATTAAAATCTTAGGTTCAAATCACCAAGCTCAACTGCCTGTACATGGAAATGTAATTGCCTTTTGTAGATTTAACAAAATTAATTTAAAGCGAGATGAATTTATTATTATACTAGTTTAAATATTCGTGTATAACCAAAAACATAGCCAACATATACAGCAGCACATCCTTTTCGACACCAAAAATCAAATTCTCTTATCATTTCATTGATAGAAAGTCTGATTGTCTTAGACTTCGCATTCAGGTGATTTAAGCTCAAAATGAGTTTCCTATAAAACTCAATTTTTTCCTAAATACAGTAAAAAAAATTTTTTATTCAGTTAAAACATACAACTCACTTCCCCTTGAGGCCTTGACTATAATGCCTATTGATAATAAGTAGAGGATCTCTGTATAAGGAATCGGTTCAATAGAATAACTAACTTAATGGCATATATATATATATATATATATATATATATATATATATATATATATATATATATATATATATATTATATATATATATATATATATATATATATATATATATATATATATATATATATATATATATATATATGACTATAATTGTTTAAGATTTTAAAATTATAAATTATTATCAAATTTGAAACCATTTTTACTTTATACAATTTACCCCCAAACTACATCAGTTATACCCTAAATACAACTGACCAGTATACCTCAGAACATAACCTAATGCAATCTATTAATGCAAGAACTCTCTTGCTTGATGATAATTGTGAAGAATTTTAAATAAAAATTTGAATCTTGTAAGCTAACTTAGTAGTCTTTCAATAAATAATATTTAACTTATTTTTGAAGGCTCAAAAAGAATTAAACAATTAAGTTTGAACAAAAACATGAATCAACTGCATTTGACAAAAGTTTACAACTAACATGAATTACGTCTAGACATGAACAGATTAACTAACAGACTGATGCAAAGTTTTAAACACTATATGACTACAATTCGTTTCCTTTACGCATGTGACAATTTACTATTACATGATATTAAGATATTAATTTATCTATTTTAAAACAATGATTTTAATTTGACATTTTAAACTTATTAATATTTTAAATAAATGATTTTAATATCTTTAATAATTTGAGTAATTTTATAACATTTTTTATATAATATTTTTATTAATATAAAAAAATCATAACCTTCCACTTCTCTATAAGAATTAACCTTGAACAATTGGTGCAGCTACCTACCTCATATTCCTATCACCTTGGAAATTAACCCAACACTAGATATTTTCTTAGCTTCAAATTCTTCTCCTTATACTGTTAAAACTCTGATTACCTTTCTATCTCTGTATGCTCCTCTACCTCTTCAAGCCTACTGTGGAAAACATTTCTGCTCACCGCGAGGATACAGTTTTGACATTTATGTGCCACAAACTGTTTGGAAGTGAGGTCGTAATTCTTTGATTTTCTTTGGAAGGATTATTGCCTCAGTTTGGGTATCTTTCTAAGTGTGCTGTACGCAAAACTGATTCCATATTCTTTCCCTTCAACTAACATAACAAATCTTGATTTAACTGCTTGTTCTCATGACATATATATTTTTTTATCGCCTCTAATGAGCAAAGGCCAGAGCCCTACCGATTTTTACCAGAGTTGGGGAAACACCAGAAATCTGGTTGTTAATATAATATATATATATATATATATATATATATATATATATATATATATATATATATATATATATATATATATATATATATATATATATATATATATATATATATAGTTACTCAGTTTATGGTTAGCTTTGACCAAGCGTGGATGTGCGGAAGGAAGCCTTGTGTTTGTCATTTTATGTATTTTGTATTTTAATTTAGCCTGTTTCAATTGTGCTTTAACTTGTGTTTTATTAGTTTAATTAATATTATTATTAAAAGTGTTAGTTTTTTTCTGATTTTGCGATTCTAAGTAATATTTTAATTTTGGTTCTAGCCTGTGTTTCAAATGCGCTTTAATTTGTGTTTTAACTTGTGTTTTATTAGTTTAACTAATATTATTATTTAATAGTGTTAGTGTTTTTTATTTTTTGTGTTTGCGTATATTTAATAATATAAATTCTGGATATGAACTTCTGACGTTTGAAAATTTGTTTTTGGCAATTTTTTATGAGGAATTTAAGCTAAGTTTTATCTAGTTTTCTTTTAATATAACATATCTATTTGTTAATTTATTTTAATTTTTTCCTTTAATTTTAATTGTTTAATGCAATTGCTGTACATTCTTTTAATTCTGTTTTAGGTTCCTGTTTTACCTTAGTTTAGTTTACTATGAGTATATGAATGTTTGTGCGTCTGCGTGTGTGTGTGTCAGTGTGTGTGATTCTTTGAATGACAAGACGGAATGGAAGTGTGGGTTGGTGCAGACGGGGGGCTTTCTATTGACTTTGCCAACGTCCGTGGTCTTCGCTCTAATATCGAATCTGTTGAATATCAACTCTCTAACTCTCATTCTACCTTTTGCTTCTGTCTGAGACCCAGTTGGACAGGGATTCTTTCTCTAACAGCCTCAATATCTCCAACTACAACTTCTTTCACGACTAAATGGTGGAGTCTGTGCCTATGTTAACATTAACACTCCTGTAATACGTCTCATAAATCTAGAATCTCCTCATTTCACTGTTTTATGGCTTAAAATCTGTCTTCCTAATACTACAATTATCGAGTTTCTGCTACTGCTCTCCTAATGGAACAGATTTTCCAGTTCTTTTTCAATATCTTACTTCTCTTCTCATCCAAATGCTGAAGTCCTCTAATTAGGAGATTTCAACGTACACCACACTGAATGGTTGGGTTTCTCTCATACTGATACAGGTGAGAGGGAGGCCAAGTCATTCAGTATTCTAAACGATCTGGATCAGTTGATTAGGGAACCCACACGCATTCCAGATCGCCCTAACCAGTTCTTGAACACGAATTATACTTCACCACTATTCCTTCTAGATATAAATACACCATTTTCCCTCCTATTGGTAACTATGCCATATATATATATATATTGTGCCACATCCATTCAAACACTCACTCCTTCATCAATCTTTTTCACTCATTTCTATCCACTGTCAACCGCACATCCCCCTCCCAATATATATATATATAGCCCAAAAGTACATTATACTCTGCATCCATCAACACATTTGCATCCCACATACCAGTTGCTTCCTCATTATCACATTGAATAAATTAAATAACCCCAGAGACATTACACAGCCTTTTTTTAGACCATTATTTACATAAAAAGACTCAGTTTATTCTCACGCATATTCTGAAATTACTATATATATATATATATATATATTATATATATATATATATATATATATATATATATATATATATATATATATATATATATATATATATATATATATATATATATATATATATATATACAAACCTCTAAAACTTCAAAAATCAGTACTTTTTCTTCTGAATGATGTGCAATCAAATAGAAGTAAAATGTTCGAAGAGCAGGAATGTGATGATGATGGTTTCTCACATAATTTTCAATCAATTCAAGTCCACAAAAGTCATTCTTCACTTTTCTATTATTTTTGCATGTATTCTCCATTTTTGTGTAAACATTAATGTCCAACAATGGTCCCAACAACCATTCACACTGCAAATAAATGACAAGGCATGGTAAATATATATATATATATATATATATATATATATATATATATATATATATATATATATATATATATATATATATATATATATATATATATATATATATATATATATATATATAGAGAGTGGGCATAAGCGCAAAATGAAGATAAATAATTTGCGTTTTTGAGGAAGTTTTTTGAAAACAGCGCTTACCAATTTGCGCTTCGTCATTTTCTTAAAAAACAAATTTTGGGCTTATATTTCAGTTTCTTATTTAATCAGCCAAATTTTATTACTGTTTATGTTAATTAAAAGTTAATACTTAAACTAGGAATGCCGATATATAAAAAAATCAAATCGATAATAAAAGAAATTGTTTATATATATATATATATATATATATATATATATATATATATATATATATATATATATATATATAATATATATATATATATATATATATATATATATATATATATATACTGAATTACATACGTTACTGTAAGAAACAAACAAACAAGGAATATTCCTTGAAACGAACTAAATCGTTTTCTTTAACCTTGAACAATTTATAGACAATTTCACCATATATTTTTCTTTGCTGATTTATATATATATATATATATATATATATATATATATATATATATATATATATATATATATATATATATATATATATATATATATATATATATAATAAAAATAGTTATTATTATTATTATTTATTATAATTATTGTTATTATTATTATTATTATTATTATTATTATTATTATTATTATTATTATTATTATTATAGCCAATATGCTAAGTTTACTGATTACTTGTGATTAGCGATTATACCTTTTTAGTATTTTTGTGCTTAAATTGGAATAAAACAGATATGGATAAGTAGTTAACGGGAAAAAGAATTGCAAACCGTGAAAGTCGTCAAAGTACAACTCCTGAAATTGAGTGTGATGCTGCTGGTACTTCCCATGAAAAAAGCAGCCAAGATGACATAGAGCACCCATGGCCCCATCTTATCAAGTACTATGGGTCTGTCAAGACCAAGAAGGAGTATACTGAGGGCAATAGAGTCTTGTGCAAGGGAAAGATTGAATGCTCCCAATGTAAAAAAAACCTTGAGCTTTGACTAAATCAACACATCTCTTGAAATCAGCAAGTAACACCAAGTGTTACTCGCTGGAACTAGGGATGCTGCAAAAGTTTCGATATATATCGATATAAATACTTTTTTACGATAGTATCGAAAAAATATCGATGATATTTTCAAACCCGATATATCGATATTTTATCCTCAGTATCGAACCAACGATATATTTTTTTTTTACTTCTAGAAATTTTTAGTAGTTTTCTTTTTTTTTTTTTTTTTTTTTTTTTTTTTTTTTTTTTTTTTTTTTTTTTTTTTATATATTTATATATTATATATATATATATATATATATATATATATATATATATATATATATATATATATATATATATATATATATATATATATATATATATATATATATATATATATTGCACCATATCCCGCATGATGCAGGGTGGTGTCAATTGAAAAAGTTTTAATATTCCTGCAATCATACGTGGGAAGAAAACTTGATTGAAAAGGATTGCCAGCCTTTTGAACCATACTAAGAACTATTCTTTTTGACTTGACTGCGGCGAAATAATCATACTTTATTGATCAGAAGTTACTTCTATCTTAATTCCTTTTTTTTTTCTTTTAATATATAATTTTCCATTTTACTGCCGAAAGTACGTTGAGTCAAAAGATGTGTTGCTTCACAAAAAATGATTTTATTGAATTCTGTTAATTTTCTTTCAAAAAAAATACTGAAAATTTATAATGATGAATAATTTTTTTTTATTTTACTTTGGTCAATATCATTCTTCTTATCAACAAACTCTGCAACCACAGGAAGAAGATCTTAAAGCCTCATATCCAACAGCCTACCCTTCTGCTCTCTTCTCTTCTTTTTTCTTCTCTTCTCTTCTCATCTCTTTTCTTCTGATCGACTTCCTTATGATGTTTCTGACTTTCTTCTTCCCATCTTCTTACAACCACATCCACTCTCGACGGCAGTCGAATCATATATACAGTATATATAGGTCAGACCTCGGTTTAAACCAGCAACATATTTAAAAAACTACAGAAAGTACATAAAAAAGGATTATATTTTTGGAATCCTTGTCGAATTTCAGTTAGGAAAAGTGTAAAATATTTGCAAATAAATTAAAAAAAAAAATTGGTTTTGTACGACAACTTGCACACTTTTAAACGCTTGCTTTGGCTTACACACTTTTAAACGCCAGGTATCAGGTCACATCATCTATTAACTATTCTCCTGCTCTGGTGGAAGTTGGTGAGCCCTCGGCCTTTGCTCACCAGAGGAGACAAAAAAAGTAATATATATATATATATATATATATATATATATATATATATATATATATATATATATATATATATATATATATATATATATATATATATATATATATATATATATATATATATATATATATATATATATATATATATATATATATATATATATATATATATATATATATATATATATATATATATATATAATATATATATATATATATATATATATATATATATATATATATATATATATATATATATATATATATATATATATATATATATATATATATATATATATATATATATATATATATATATATATATATATATATATATATATATATATATATATATATATATATATAGTATATATAATTTAAACGATATTTTTAAAACCGATATTTTTTAGTTATATCGAGGGCAATTTGATATTTTTTAAAATTATCGATAATCGATATTTCGATATTTTTTTAAATATCAGCATCCCTAGCTGGAACTCCCTATACGATTCTATGAAAGACCTGCTTAAGAACCTTGATGGTAGCATGGCACAAATCAACAACATTTGTATGGAACAAAAGCCTTGTCTTCCAATATTTAATAAAACTGACAAGGAGGTAATTGCCGAGTACATCGAAATAATGACGCCTATTGCTGTTAGGCTGGATATGTTGCAGGATGAGAAGAATGCGTACGCGGGGGTTCTATTGCCAAACCTCTTCCTCCTCAAGGACAATCTCGTGGAATTGCAAAGAGAGGTGAAAAAACTTAACTATGCCAAAAGCTTAGTCAACTACTTACTAAAGCAGCCAAAGCCAAACAAAGGGAAAGAAAAGGGATTTGAACCGAGGTTCAGCAGGATTTTTGATGATTGTGATTTGCTTATGACAACAGCTCTGCACCCTCACTTCAAACTCGGAGTGGCACATAGGTTAAATGAGGGGAAGTATCCAGCTGTCAAGACGAGGATATTGGAGGAAATAAAGTGTAATATTGCATCGAATTTTACTCTTCCACATCAAGGCACTGGAGGTGATGGGAATGAATCTGAAATGGACCCATTTAAGGTGAGCTATTTTTATAATTTAGAACAAACTTTAAGCATCTCTTGTCATATATATATATATATATATATATATATATATATATATATATATTATATATATATATATATATATATATATATATATATATATATATATATATATATATATATCACTGAGAGATAGAATGAGGAGTGAACTGGTGAGAGAGGAACTTGGGGTGGAATCAATTTTGGAATGCATAGAAAGAAACCAACTGAGATGGTTTGGTCACGTGAAGAGAATGGGGGAGGGAGAGAGACAGAGAAATGCTTGAATGGAGACCAGAAGGAAGGAGACCGGCGGGAAGACCAAGGAAGAGATGGATGGAGGCGATAGAAGAAGCCATACAACGAAGGAAAAAGACACTGGAAGAGGTGGAAGACAACCGAATGTTTGAGGACAGAAATGCGGGGAGAAGATTTTGGAGGAGTAGCACCCGTCAGGCGCCAGCCTACCGGTTTGGACGGTGATGATGATGATGATGATGATGATATATATATATATATATATATATATATATATATATATATATATATATATATATATATATATATATATAATATATATATATATATATATAATATATATAATACACTGACATAATGTTCAAATGAAACTTAAAAAGATTTGAGTTCTTGATACCATCATTTCTAAACTGAAGGCCCCATATATCCAGCAGACACCTCTGGAGGAGAAGTTGCGGCAAACCTTGGATAGCTGGGATGCAGTAAATGTTCACCACAATACCCCTCTCACTAGGAACCTTTTTCCATGTGAATACCAAGAGGTCTGGGTGGACTTGTTTATGAAGTATAATACCCCATTACCCAGCTCAGCTGCCGTGGAGAGGTTGTTTAGTCAAGGCTCTGACATTCTAAGACCAAAGAGGGCAGCCATTGCATCCAGCAATTTTGAAAAATTTATTTTCATGAAAGGGAATATGACCCTTTTCAGAATGCAAGAGGAGAGCTACGAGGAGGAAGAGATCATAGATGGCTGAATAAATAATAATAAATTCTTTCTCATTTTTTGTTATAATATTTGCATTTATCAAATAAAATTTAAAAATAATTAATCTTTAAAAAAAAAAAAAAACTCTTTTTTTTTTTTTTTTTTTTGCTCCAAAATTTGCGCTTTAAAAATTTTTTTTTTTTTTTTTTTTTGCATTTTTTGCGGACTAAATTTTTGAAAAAATTTGCGCTTTTGCATTTGCGGACAAAGTTTTTCAAATTTGCGCTTTTTTTTGCGCTCTAAATTTTAAAATTTGCGCGCCCACCTCTGATATATATATATATATATATATATATATATATATATATATATATATATATATATATATATATATATATATATATATATATATATATATATATATATATATATATATATAAGTATGAAACCACGTAACCTGTGGAGTGAAATTTTAAAAATTTCTAATCTGCATTTGGGGACTCAAACCCTGACCTCTAAGATGATAAGTCAAAGCGCTGTAGTAGAAACCACCCTAGCCCTGAGGTAAAAGTAGAACAGAGTTTGGATTATGATGGTGGTGATAAAAGAATATAAATTTTGAAGGTTTTGGAAACTGTGAATAAAGAAACGTAGGAAAACCTAAGAATATAAAGCAACTAAGCAAAATATTAGGTCTAGGGTTTGAACTAAGAAGCGAGAAAGAATAATATGGTACAAATAAATAGAGGAGATAGACAAGGCAAACGATAATAACAAGAAAGAGAGAAATAAGCAAAAGAAGATACAAACAGCAGACAAATCTGGTGGTTTACCTTAGAGTTAGGATTAGGTCTACAAATTCAAAAGCCGAAGAAATCATGAAAATTGGATAAAATCAAGAAATACGTCAAGCATGTGTGTATTTTGTTCCTGAATTCGTTAAACAGTATAAAAGGTATGAAAATCTACAAGAAAAATAATAAATACAAGAAATAAGAATCCAAGATTTTATATATATATATATATATATATATATATATATATATATATATATATATATATATAATATATATATATATATATATATATATATATATATATATATATATATATATATATATATAAAAGTAAATTTGTTTGTTCACTATCTTCCTTATCTTTTCAATTTTCAGAATTCAATATGAATTAGTATTCATGAGGCATGATAAGATTTTATTTGAAAAGAGAAACTCTAAAAATTCAACTTAAAATGTAAGTTTCAAAATTTAATTATTTTAAGAAAATATTTATTAAAAATAAAGTTTTTTCTGGCCACTCATAATATTTTGTGTAAATACTCACCAATACCCTTAGCTATTATCTGCCAAGTTTGAAAAAAAAACGGAGAATATATATTTTTTTTTACAAAAGGTCAGAGGTCAAAGGTCAAGGTCAATTTCTCAATTTTCAGTTTGGATGTTTCTAATATAGCTCATTGGAAAGATCTATTAAAGTCCTTTAAAATGATACTAAAAATACTGTTTTATCGTGAGTAGTTTTCGAGTTTCAAGATTTTTAAAAATAGAGGTAAATCCAAAAAAAGGTCAAAATTTGCAAAATTTGTGACCTTGTATTTCAGAAACCAAAGGTCATAGAGCCCTAATATTTCAGATGGTATAATCAAAATTGAGGGGGTGAGTGCAAAAATTGCCTTTTAGTGGCTGAAATGACATGGAATGACACTATATATATATATATATATATATATATATATATATATATATATATATATATATATATATATATATATATATATATATATATATATATATATATATATATATATATATATATATATATATATATATATATATGTTACTTACAGGAACTGATTTTTCATGATATTCTCCTTTGGTATCCTGAAAGAGTTAAAATAAAAACACTAAAAAAAATTTAATATAAAGAAAATTAATTATTGATATTCACCTTTGCATGAAAATATATACAGTGTTAGGAAAGTTTAAAAAAAAATAAAAATGTATATGTTAGAAAAATAAGTAATTAAAAATGTTTATATATATATATATATATATATATATATATATATATATATATATATATATATATATATATATATATATATATATATATATATATATATATATATATATATATATATATATATATATATAAAGAAAGAAAAGAACAGGAAAATTAGTGATTTTTGTGTTTCGTTTAGGGTTAAGAAAATTTATACATATGTAAATTTTTTCAGGTACTCATAAATTGAAAATACAAACTGATCTGTGTTCTAAATATATGTATCTAAATAGCGACAATAAATAAATTAAATAAATAAGGCAAAAAGACACTGTGATAGTCTTGAAAGACAGAAAGAATAAAATATTCAAAGTTCTGGGCAGTTCAGCTTATAGTGGTTTCCTTACTGTGTTATCTTGTAGGTAAGTTATGTTGTTCTGACTGGGAAATAATTATATTTATGGGGAGAAAGGTAAGCTCAGTGTCTGCTCGTAAAATGAAATTTAAAGGTAGTTTATTTACAGATAACTGGTAGTGGGATAATCCCTTGTTGTGACCTGGTTAGCGTGACAATTATTTTGATATGATTAAAAATAACTGCTGCTGCTGAAACCTTGGAGTAAATAAACACTGTTGGATTAAGAACTAAGACCAGGCAGGAAGAAAACAACAACAACTGATAAGAAGAGGTAAGTTAATCATTTAACATTGTTTAGTATAAATTAAATTAATTAATAATTTTAATAATTTACATACTGCTACATCTGATGACTGAAATAAAGAGTAGACTTTATTGAGATGTGCATGAGCTTTTAAACTAAGTTTCCCAAGCTGTACTCGTTTTTCTTCATCCATTAATTCTGGGTAATTCATTTTAAACATAGATAGCTCTGAAATAAAGTTGAAAATTAAACTGATCACTAATGAGAAGGCAAAAAGTAATTAAAATATTTCTAAAATAAAAAAATATTTTCTTACAAAATTGAAAATCTTCTAGATTTTATATTAATTTCAATCCAAGGTATTTTTATAAACAAAACAGAGGTGACACCACAACAGGCTATCATTGGGTTTCCCATATCTACACAAAATTCATGCGAAAGCAGGGCACCCCTTGTCCAAAGAGGACGATGCAATGGTCGAGGAATGCGTGAGGCCAATTCCCTCGAGCACTTGCCATTGTAGTACTTATAGAAAAGAGATAGTGCGCCAATCTCACGTGGCAGAGATAGGGGGTCAAGAGAGTTTGAAAGTAGGGGACAGTTTATTAATCTTTTAGCTTTAGACTCAACCCTATCAAGAAGAGAGGAGGAGCCAGAGCCACCCAAAAGGTGAGAAGAGTACTCCATACAAGGGCAAATAAGACCCTTAAATATTTGGAGTAACTGCTCAGAAAAAATTTCTTGCAACCTGAACAGAACTCCCGGCATCTTAGAGGCCACTTTTGCAACCATTATGATATGTGGTTTCCAAGACAGTTTATTGTTTATGTTTAGACCAAGAATGTTAATATTAATTACAGGTGAGACGGGAGAGCCGTCGAAGAGGATAGGAAAGTTGGGAGGTGTTTTCGAGAAAAAGATGTGAAGAAGATGAGGTTTTAAAGAGTTGAATTTCACAAAGTTACTATTACCCCACCGGGAAATCCAATCCAGATCAGCAAGAACAGAATCTGAAAGTTGAAGACGAGAAGCAATTCTAGAAGCAAGAGGGAGCAGATTTGAAATGAGTAAAGAATGTAGAGTTATCTGCATAAGAGTGAACAGAGAAGTGCAGTTGAGATCGTTAATGAAATGAAAAAAGTTGGACATAAAACAGAACCCTGAGGAACACCACAGTTGACAGGAAAAAAGGAAGAGGTCGCTCCATCTATAAATGCCAAAGTGGAATGATCTGAGAGAAAACTAGACAAGAGTAAGCAAAGGGAAGGAGGAAACCCAAAGGAAGGGAACTTGGAGAGCAGCGATGCATGCCATACCCGGTTAAAAGCCTTGGATATGTCAAGCGCCACCACACAAGACTCCCCAAAATCCTAAGGGCAGAAGACCATAGATCAGTAAGATTGGAAAGTATGTCACTAGTTGACCTCGAACCTAGAAACCCATACTGGTGATCTGAGAGATGAAAATGAGACTCCAAATGTTCCAGGAAATGAGTGTTGAGGAGAGTTACAAAAATTTTAGACAGAACAAGTGAGAGCTATTTGTCGATAGTTAGAACAGTCAGAGCGGCTACCTTTGCATGGCATCAGCTGAACAAAAGCACGCTTCCAGCATTGAGGAAAAGTATTAGTATTAAGGCATAGAGAGTAGAGCCGAACGAGGACAGGTGCTAACTAGGAAGCACACTCCCTCAGAACATGAGGGGGAATGCCATCCAGGCCAATGGCCTTCCTGACGTTCATAGATTTCAGGATCCCATGCACCCGATCATGAGTAATTACAGGCAGAGACATGGGACATCTGAGAGGAGAAGGAATGAAAGAATCGACCAGGGTGGAATTAGATGAGAAAAGGAGGTCAAAGAGATTAGCCTTTTCAGAGGGAGAATTAGCTACAAAACCATCAGAGCAAATATGAGGAGGAAAGGCAGATTTACTGAAGTTATTAGAAATATTTTTTACAAGAGGCCAGAAATTTTATAAGTAAAAGAACCATGGAGGTCAGCACACTTCCTTTTAATGAAAGTACGCTAAGTCCGTCGAAGAACATCCCTGCAACGATTCCGAGCTGAATAAAAATAAGCAAGAGTGATAGGAGAAGGAGAGTTTTTCCATTCTCGATAAGCATTGTCTCTCTCCCGAAGGGCAAGAGAACAGTTTCCATCGAACCATGGAAAACTATCAAAAAGACTTAGTTGAAGATGGAATGAAACTGCCCATCCAATCAAGGATCACAGCCCCTACCTTTACAGCAGAGACAGAAGCCTCCCGCCAAGATAAAGCAAGATTCACTCCAATGGTATTTAGCAAAGAAGTGACGCATTGTCCCCCAAATAGCCCAATTAAAGTGCCAGAAAGTACATTTAGGGCATGGTGGAGCTGTTGGAGAGAAAGTATTATAACTAAGAGCTATAAGATTATGGTCAGAGTTACCAATAGGAGGGAAAATGGTGTATTTATATCTAGAAGGATCAGTGGTGAAGCATAAATCAAGTGTATTCAAGAATTGGTTAGGACGATCTGGAATGTATGTGGGTTCCCTAATCAACTGCTCCAGATCATTAAGAATGCTGAATGGGTTAATACGATCTGGAATATGTGTGGGTTCCCTAATCAAATGCTCCAGATCATTAAGAATGCTGAATGATTTGGCCTCCCTCCCACCTGTATAAGTATGAGAGGAACCCAACCACTCAGTGTGGTGTACGTTGAAATCCCCTAAATAGAGGACTTCAGCATTTAGATGGGAAAAAGTGACAGTCTCGTGAGAAGTAATAAGATATTGAAAAAAAAAAAACAACTGGAAAATCTGTTCCATTAGGGGAGCAGTAGGAGAAACACAAAATAATTGTAGTAGTAGGAAGACAAATTTTAAGCCATAAAACATCGAAATTAGGATTCTAGATTTACAAGACGTGTCACAGGACTGTTAATGTACTCCACCATTTTGTCGGAAATTGTGAATAAAGTTGTAGTTAGAGACATTAATATTGCTAGAGAAAGAATTCCTGTCCAGCTGGGTCTCAGACAGAAGCAAAAGGTTAGGACGAGAGTTAGTGAGGTAATGCTCAACAGATGCAAAATTACATCTGAGGCCATGAACGTTAGCAAAGGTAATAGAAAGACCCTGTCTATGCCCAACCCAATAATCACTCAAATTGGGCATTCAAAGAAACACACACGCAAGCACGTATGTAAACTCACGCATACTAGCACAAAGACATTTACTCACACAAACACAAAAAAAAACTAACATTAACAAAAAGTAGTATTAAAAAATTAAAACTATTATAATTAATATTAAAAATATAAAAACTATGATTAAGACAAAAAAAAAGGTAAACCATAATAGATCAGTTTAATTAAAACACTGAAGAAAATATATACCAAATTTAAAACAGCAAAAGAATAATTAACGTTAAAACAATACTCATCTTAAAAAAAAGACAATCACCTCTGTCAGTAAAAACTTCCTAAAATTAATTAGAAACACTAAAAGATTAAAACACTATGCCCATTAGAGAAAATTAAAATGGAATAACGAATTAAAAAAAAAAAAAAAACACAAACTAAACTAGAGCACTAACACAATACAACCTTCCACTACGAGAGCTAAACTATAAATTGGCATATATATATATATATATATATATATATATATATATATATATATATATATATATATATATATATATATATATATATATATATATATATATATATATATATATATATATATATATTTATTTAATGTCTCCTCTGGTGGACCTAAGTCCATTGGCCTGCTAATTTCCATCAAGAGTTGGTGCAATACTGAGAACCCGATCGTTAAACGCTCAATCTGTCCCGATACACGGCGCTTGAAAGTCTGCAAGTCAAAGGAAGTTGAGAAAAACAGGATAAAGAGTGTGTGCTCCAGACTTTACAGTAGAGTTCGTGTAGCACGAGCCCTTCTCAATGACCATAGAACAGAGTGTGTGACGCAAAAATTCGATGGGCTAAAAGAGATTAAAGAGAGTTAGTTAGAGTGGGAGAGTGGGTAAGACGAAAAGCCCTAGATTCCACCTTGTCAAGGAAAGCTGTATGAGTGAAACC
>SEYY01002406.1:2500-5000 GCA_009176605.1 Armadillidium nasatum
TTGGAAAGAGGTAAATAAGGTGAGAAAATGAAGAGAAGAGAGGGGAGTGGGAGTGAAAGGGAAAGATGGAGAAATATTACAGGGAGAGAAGATTGTTGGAGAAAGATGGAAAATGTACTTTAGTGAATTGTTGAACGAAGGAGAGAGATTGGTAATGGGAGAGGGGTAGAAAATGATGGGGAGGTAGTTAGCGAGGATCAGGAAAGAAATATTAGTAACGAGGAGGTGGAAGTAGCTGTGAGAAAGGTAAAAAAAAGGAAAATCGGTAGGAATGAATGGTTTATATGGAGAGATGGTAAAGGAGGGACCTAGAGAGTGGATTGAATGGTTGGTGAGAATGTTTAATGTATGTTGAAGAGAAGGGAGAGTGCCTCAGGAGTGGCAGGACTCTTGCATTGTACCCATATACAAAGGAAAAGGGGATAAGTTGGTTTGTAAAAATTATAGGGGGATGAGTCTGTTGAGCGTGATAGGAAAGATTTATGTGAAAGTTTTAGTGACGAGAATGAAAGAATTGACAAGTGAGGGAATGGATGAGGAACAAGGGGTTTTTAGGGAGGGTAGGGGATGTGTGGACCAGGTATTCACACTGAGATTGCTTACAGAGAAATTGCGTGAAAAAAATAAAATGGGGTATGTATGTTTTCTGGATTTGGAAAAAGCATACGATAGAGTATGCAGGAGAAAGTTGTTCGAAATATTAATGGAAAGGGGGTTGAAAGGGAAATTACTGAAGGGGATCAAAGCTTTTTATGCGAATTGTAGATCAAGAGTGAGGTTGAAGAGGGAACTATCGGATTGCTGTGGTATAGGAGTGGGATTGAGACAGGGGTGTGTAATGTCTCCATGGTTATTTAATCTATTGAAGGATAGTGTAATTAGAGAAATGGAGAGAGAAGGGAAGGGTATTAGGTTAAGATATATGAAGGGTGAATTGGATGTGAATGATTTTACTTTTTGCAGATGATGCGGTGTTAGTGGCAGAATATGGAGTAAAGTTGAGAATACTTGCGAGAGAGTTTGAGAGAAAATGTGCAAACATGAGATTGAAAGTCAATCCAGCGAAGAGTAAAGTTATGAGGATTGGAGGTGGGGATGAGGAGATGTGGAGGGAGTAATGGGGGTGTAGAAGTGCGGGAAAGGAAACTTGAGGAGATGGATAAATTCAAATATCTAGGAATGTTATTGGAAGGTAAGGGTGGGACGGAAAAAGAAATAAAGAATAGAGTGGTAGAGGGAATGAAAATGTTGGAATGCCGAAGAGAAGTATGGAAGAAAGGAAAAATTTCGAAAGGAATAAAGATAAGAATGTCTGAATATATGTATTTACCTTCTGTAATGTATGGGTGTGAAACATGGATGATAAGTGCTCTGGCGAGGAAAAGTTTGAATGTCCTTGAGATGAAAGGTTTGAGATCGGTATGTAAAATGTGAAGGATTGATAGTATTAGAAATGAAAGAATGAGGGAGAAGTGTAAATGGAAGAGGGATGTAGTTGATAGAGCGGAGGAGTGTGTGCTAAAATGGTTTGGACATATGTGTAGAATAAATGAGGACAGAATTGTGGGCAAGGTATTTAGATCCGAGACGGATGGTGGTAGTGGGAGGGGAAGGCCAAAGTGGAGATGGATGGATGGATGGAGTGAGAGAGATCTTTGGTGGAAGGAATTTGAGTTTAGAAGAGGGTAGAAGACTTGCGGAGGACAGGGTGAGATGGATGGCGGTTTTGAAAGGGGTTGAAAGGTAAAAATGGGTATGTTTGTGAGGGAATTGTGGTGGGCACCACCCCACGAAAGTGGGAAAGGTGATAGTGATATATATATATATATATATATATATATATATATATATATATATATATATATATATATATATATATATATATATATATATATATATATATATATATAGAGAGAGAGAGAGAGAGAGAGAGAGAGAGAGAGAGAGAGAGAGAGAGAGAGAGAGAGAGAGAGAGAATTGAATTTCCACAATTGCAGTTCGTTCTTTCGTTCGTTCGTTTCCATTCGTGAAAAATTACGTCACAGAGGTGTTTAAATTGCTATGTAAAAATTCAAAGTTCAGCTACGTCAATTCCATAGAAATTTACTAGTAAGAGCCGGGTAGGAAGAAAATATTATTATTATTTCACTTGCTCTCCCTTAAATTTTTGATGTAATTAAGTTTCTTTTTGAACTTTTAGATAAAAATTGTAATAATAAAGTATACTTTCACCATTTAATTTATTTTTTTTAAGGATAAAAATATTGGGTTGAAGCTTCCTACCCTACCTACCCTATGAATACACCTCTGATATATATATATATATATATATATATATATATATATATATATATATATATATATATATATATATATATATATTATATATATATATATATATATATATATATATATATATATATATATATATATATATATATATATATATATATATATATATATATATATATATATATATATATATATATATATATATGCT
>SEYY01002406.1:7500-20000 GCA_009176605.1 Armadillidium nasatum
TTTTAATGAAAGAATCACTTGAAAGTTAACTTAACGTTTAATTTGACACCTTGAGTCTAATAACACTTTTACAGAAGCAACCTCTAAATATCAGTGGTAGTACAAATCTAGATATTTCACCTTACCTCCCGTATTGGCATTGATGAAAGACACGGTGTTTCAATTGCTTTCAAAACCTGCAAAAGAAGTTTGAATGTTAAGGGAAAAAATTGACTGAGAACCATCCAAGAAAAAAAATTAACTCATTCTGCAGAAACTGATGCGATGAATGTTCTCTTATTATCAGGCTGTGACGATAAACAAGAGATTAAAAACAGTAAAGTGATAAAATAATTCATTTGTGCACTGCAAAATTTATCCATGAAAATCGTTGAGACAAACGACGAAAATGTCAACACCGAAAAGACTAAAGAAAGATAAGAAAATAAGAAAGTTGCTTCGTCAATTTAATATTTAAAAAGAAAATAACTAGAAAAATTTCCTGTGACAAAATTGTAATTTTTTCATTGGGCCAGAGCACAGAGTGATACAAATCCCATCGAACTCTTGAAAATACAAGTTTATAAAGAAAATTATAAAAATTAAGTTAACTTGTTCTGCACAATCTGGTTTCTTTTTCCCGAGCGAACATTTCTTTAGGGCTACAAATATAGTGTAAGGTAAAAAGCATAAAAGATTTATTTAATGGAGTAAATGCAGAGGAGGTTCTACATTATAATTTAACTTCACTTTAATGAGCTTCAAATATTTAATCACCTTTTCCAACTTGTATACATGAATGGGTTGACATTGAAATAGTGATTGCTGGAATGCATCACAAGTTGACCCTTTTATATACAGGGTGCTTCACTTCGATGCTTGCAAACTTCGACAGATGGAAGGAACATCAGAATGAAATTTCACCGAATACAGATTGGGCCGGGAGCCACTCGTTTACGTGATATCGAGGGTAAAATATGGGAATGAAACAAACACCATAACCACAGTTTATTACGTAGCAGATAATATAGGGAGATGCCATTGCAACAAGTGTTTAAAATATAAACCTCCTGCCTGGATTTATAACTCTCACCGGAGGACCTTAATGGCCTTCAACTACCAGAGATTCATAGTGTTCCTGTTCCCTTGCCGCCTCATTACGGAAGCCATTACAGCGTTACAGAAGCTATACACAAACACGATATCGGCGTACTCCCTCTGGGTAAGATGAGGCATAACGCTGTGCCTGGTACCCACGTGAGACTCTACCACGTGTCTCGATATCACGTAAACGAGCAGCTTACGGTCTTATATGTATTCTGTAAAATTTCATTGTGATGAGTTCACCTTCCATCTGTCGAAGTTTGTAAACATCGATGTGATCACCCTATATATATATATATATATATATATATATATATATATATATATATATATATATATATATATATATATATATATATATATATATATATATATATATATATATATATATATATATATATATATATATATCAAAGGTGGACTTGGATGTCCAAATCCGCGAATATTGATACTAATTTTAAGCAGATAGCTTATACTGTACCATGGAACACCTATAATTAAAAATTGCAAAAAAAAAAAACAAATTAAAAAGAAAAAAATTAAAAAGAAATAAAATAACCTATATGTTGAAAAGAGAAGTTGAGGTCTAAAGGTAGAGAAGTGCCGTTCAATAAAGTGGAAATTAGAAAAAAAAGACCTAAAATGTTGAAGATATTCATGAAAAAAGACCATTCACCAGAGCACGCCTGCAGCTAAGTCTTGGCTTCATCAATTCTATCACCGAAGACCACCAACTACCAAGTGGTGATAGAGTGAGGAGTAGACGAGGGTATTGTTTAGATGTTGTACCTCTAAGCATCTCCAAGGCTAATTTATGTCTCGTCATTTTTAATTTGTGTAAGAGATAATGTTTAAATGGGTGTTTGCAAGTCTGCGGGGAACACATGAAGAAAGAACGTGAATCATATTATATAAGGTCGAGAGTACATTAAAAGTACTCTTCGAAAAGGTAAAGGCGAAGAGGACGAATCAAAGGGCAACGGAGTGCAGAAAAATGAATCACCCAAATCTATCTACACCCAAGTTGGTAATGCTCAATGAGTGGGTGTGGGGTACTTTCGTTGTCCTTCATATATATATATATATATATATATATATATATATATATATATATATATATATATATATATATATATATATATATATATATATATATATATATATATATATATATATATATATATATATATATATATATATATATATATATATATATATATATATATATATATATATATATATATATATATATATATATATATATATATATATATATATATATATATATATATATATATATATATATATATATATATATAGTGTAAAATTTGTTTCATAGAAAATAAAGTCCGAGATTTTTATAAAATTCCTTCTATTAGTTTAATGAAATAATGGAGAAAAATATATAAAGGGAAATAAATTAAAATGATTCAGCAGAATTTCCCTTCCTTCAACTCACATGCAAGCATTTAAATATAAACACATACACTCCTATTCTTATTACACCATATATATATATATATATATATATATATATATATATATATATATATATATATATATATATATATATATATATATATATATATATATATATATATATATATATATATATATATATATATATATATATATATATATGTGTGTGTGTGTGTGTGTGTGTATATGGTATTTTTATGATTTTTAAACCAACAACTCTCACGAGCACATTAAGGAGGAGTAGATTATAAATGTTAATTTCTTAGGTTGGTCCATATTTAAACTTTAAAAGTTAGAATGACTAAATTCAGTGGGAAAAAAAGGATTACAAGGAATTCCACATAGCAGAAGTGTCTTGAAAGAATTAAAGAATATATCATAATTAACAATTCCAACACTATATTCTTAACATTTTTCTCTCCAATATTCTGCCTCCAAAATTACCTGCTGAGCTCATTCCATCAATAATAATTTTCGAAAGAGCTGATGTGGATGAGAATGTTAACTTTGACGAGGATGCGAACGCGGATGCCATCACTAATATATATATATATATATATATATATATATATATATATATATATATATATATATATATATATATATATATATATATATATATATATATATATATATATATATATAATATATATATATATATATATATATATATATATATGATTCGGCTGCGGTCGAGAGAGGATGTGCTTGGAAGCAGAAGGGAAGAAGAAAAGTTAGAAACACCACAAGGGAGTCAAAAGAGAAGAGAAGAGAGGAATAGAGAGGAGGAGAGGAGAGAAGAAAAGTGAAGGGAAGAGAAGGCTATTGTATCTGGAGCTTAAAGATCTTCTCCCTGAAGTTGCAGTTTGTTTGTGTAGTTATTGAAGAAAAATACTGACCATAGGTAAAAAGAGAAAAAATTAATATTTCGTTATAATATTTCAGTATTTTTAATAGTAAATTAAAAGAAATTCAATAAAAAAAATTGTGAAGCAACATATCTTTCGATTTTTGTACTTTCGACAATTAATATAAAATTAAATATTAAAAGAAGAAGAAGAAGAAAAAAAAAAAAGAATTTAGTTAGAAGTAACCTCTGGTCAATAATGAATGATGATTTCGTCGCAGTCGAGTCAGATGAAGAATAGTTCTTCCCATGGTTTTAAAGGCTGGGAACCTTTTCAACTAAGATTTCTTCCCATGTACGATTGCAGGAATGCAAAATTTCTGTAATCGACACTACCCTGCATCATGCGGGATAAGGTGCATTGTATAAAAAAAAAAAAAAAAAAAAATATATATATATATATATATATATATATATATATATATATATATATATATATATATATATATATATATATATATATATATATATATATATATATATATATATATATATATATATATATATATATATTTGAGATAGTTTCTTTCCTTGTGAACCCTAATCTAATTAGAAAGGTAATTAATAGCCAATACAAATAATTTCCACATACTCATTTGTGGAAATTATGCAAACGCTTCAAACTTTATCTTGGTTCGTCTTCAACAAAAAGTTTACAAATTTCTATTCTAATATACAATCAAATTATCAATTCATTAATTATGTATAAGATATTTAAAATAAAAATAATTAAAATAAAATAATAACAGAAATAAAAAAAAAAGCTGGACTATTTTGTGAAAAAGGACTTCATTATTGAAGGAAAAGAACAATAGAAGAAGCTCGATCATTTAAGAATGAGCAAAGTGTTTTTATACATGAAACTCCAATGTCCTACGATCAAGAAGGGAAGACGAAAGTTGAAGAATAGATAAATTAGACGAAGAAAAATGATGGGTATCCCCATGATCTTTTATGGCAGTGTTCAGGAGAGCAAAGATTAAGGTCAGTTGTAAAGGAATTCTCCTCTATCCTTATCAATCCTCACTTTTAATTGCAGACCAGTTTGTCCTACATACACCGCATTACAGCTGGCACACTTAAATAAATAAATTAATGAGGATCGGCGAAACATTGGAATAAATTCCTTGTCTCTGAAGAAAGTTTGAATTGAGAGGGAGTTATAATTTATAAAAATGAACTAGAATTGGAAGAATGTAGCTTCAAGTATATTTTTTGTTTAGGTATAGTAGGAAAATGATGAGTGGTTCTGAAGATATTAGTGAGAAACTAGTTAATATTTTTTTTTTCCACTTGGAACTTCGGTAACAAATTAAAATGAAAATGCATTTTAATAAATTCCATCTCTGTATGGAATATATATATATATATATATATATATATATATATATATATATATATATATATATATATATATATATATATATATATATATATATATATATATATATATATATATATATATATATATATATATATATATATATATATAATATTTTTTATGGATTAGATGTTTTTTTTTGAGGAGGTAGAATTTTTTTTGCGGATGCGGATGCTGCGGATGTCAATTTTGATGAGGATGCTCCACGGATACGAATGCCGTTATATATATATATATATATATATATATATATATATATATATATATATATATATATATATATATATATATATATATATATATATATATATATATATATATATATATATATATATATATATATATATATATAGGGAGGGCGTAACGCAGTTCAAAAATATGGAAGCAGCTCCCATTGGTAATGTTGGGTGTTACAATATAAATCATTCCGTTGCCTCCCGATACCCAATATCTCGTCCCTTTTGCGCACATCACGCCTTCCTACTGAGCAAGGTTTATGTGCTTGTCCTCTACATGTAGACATTCTTCATTTCACACACTCACTCGTTTATAAAAATTATATATATATATATATATATATATATATATATATATATATATATATATATATATATATATATATATATATATATATATATATATATATATATATATATATATATATATATATTATATATATATAAAATGGCCCCAGAAACACACAGCCTCTGAAGAGCCAAGATAAGAGGCTTTCAATAACAGCACCTCATCCACTGCTTTCTCCATCATCACTGGAAGTAGGTGACCTTCCAAACTACTCACCATTCCATCTGCTTTCCCTATACCTTTTTTTTTTTTTTTTTTTTTTTTTTTTTTTTTTTTTTTTTTTTTTTTTTTTTTTTTCACCACAGGAAAGTTGTGTCTAGGGTAAGGTGACCATATTTTTCTGATAAAATATCAAGATGTTTCTGAACATTGCCCCCACCCTTCTAAATACCCTGCTCGTAAGGGTTTTAAGGGATGCATAAAGAAGGTTGATTTTTAATATAAAGAAGAAATACGATTGTTGTTTTCAAAAACAAGTCATATGTTTTATTAGTTAATCACATTCTACAAAAAAAAAAAAAAATTACATTTTTGCTATCTAATTTAAACAAAAGTTGAACAAAATACTATTATCCGTCCCGATTTACACTCTAAAAAAATCGAGACACGGCTTAAAAAAAAAAGTCGGGATGGATGGTCACCTTAGTCTAGGGCTTTATTTTGGACTTGTCAACTATCCAACTCTCACTAACTCGCTCCAATCTCTTTGTATTCGTTGAACTGTGACATTACTTTCCTTAGACTATCACTAATATAAAACTCCATTTGATGAGAACTCGTGCGACTCGTTCTCTCTTCACAGTTTTCATCCTTTTTTTTTGTCCAATTCTCTAATCCCTGACTTAACCGCAATACTCAAACTTACATGTACTCCTACTGTCGAGGTCTTGAACACACTTCCATTGTCTATCATTCCAACTTGCTTTGATCTGCACACTTTTGTCTGAAAGTGTCCAGATACACACATCGGCACTTGTCTATCTATCATATGATTTTTGTTTTTACTCCAACCCCGGTGCTATTTCATTGGTCATATATATATATATATATATATATATATATATATATATATATATATATATATATATATATATATATATATATATATATATATATATATATATATATATATATATATATATATATATATATATATATATATATATATATATTTAGTTCCTCTCCTCGAATAGGGCAATGCCCGTGAGATGTGAACTTTTAATTAAAAAAAAAAAAAAAAAAAAAATATATATATTTTATATATATATATAGTAGCTCAGTCGATCGAGCACTCGTAATAGCAATCGAGAGGTCCAGGGTTCGAGGCCTGGCCGGAGCGGGAAATGTGAGCGATTTCTCCTTGCGCATAGCTCCGAATGACTCAGTCGTTAAACGAGTACATCAGTGGGGTGCTCTTGCCACTGATGGGAATAATCTCCGGCATCCGCGATAGGCCTGGCCCAGCCAGCGGTATCCAACGTGGGCCCTTGAAACCCAGGGATCTTCCTCGAAAGATCCACTGACAGGACTTAGTCCTACCTGGGGGAAGGTGATTATTTATTTTATATATATATAATATATATATATATATATATATATATATATATATATATATATATATATATATATATATATATAATATATATATATATATATATATATATATATATATAACTTGAATGTATAAAACTTTTGTTGAAAAAAAAATTCTTCTTCATTGTATTGATAGCTTAAATTGCGGTTGCAAATCCCTTAGAGTGAACACTGACTATTGTAGTTACCTTTTACAAGTCTTTGCCATCTTCATGTTTCGTAATAATAAGATTTCAAAAATTTGAATAATTTAATATTCTAAATACTTATATATATATATATAATATATATATATATATATATATATATATATATATATATATATATATATATATATATATATATATATATATATATATATATATATATATATATATATAATATATATATATATATATATATATATATATATATATATATATATATATATATCAAATTTTAATTTTAAAGGTCGCTAGAAATCTCCCATTATAGAAATTACACTCTGATTTTTTATATTGAGACTGTTTGTCCTCTCGCTTTGTTTTAGCCATTTTTTTTCTTAAAGTGTTTTTCATATTCTTACGAAACCCTAAATCTGATTGTAAGACAAACTTTGGTGATCATCTTGGTGCATTTTGTTTTTGTTTTTTTTAATATAGTTGGTGTTCTATTCCGAGGGAACTTCTCAACTTTTTTTTTCTTCAAGCAATTTTTTTCGCGAACCTCTTTCCAGTTACCATAAGATTAATAAGAAAATCGAATACTTTGTTTTTAATAGATTCAAATTTTCTCGCAATCCTTTTGGACTTCTCTAGCAATCCCCAAACATTTAAATTTCAACATTTTACATATAAATAATTGAACTTTGAGTAGGTTTGCTCTGTTCGAATGTGTATAATAAACGTCATCTACTTTGAAATCAGTCACTTGGCGCTTGTCCTTTAGATTTCCATTAACGTAAGTAATCATTTGTTTATTGTTTATTAATTGGTTTTACTTCCTTCGATAAAATCATTTTGTTGAAACAAGATTAGAAACGGATTCTATATTCAAATAATTCAAGTTTTTGCTTCTTTCTCTAAACTACTTTCTTTTGTGCTCTGCACACACAACACATACTTACATTCATACACCCATACACACACACACACACACACATATATATATATATATATATATATATATATATATATATATATATATATATATATATATATATATATATATATATATATATATATATATATATATATATATATATATATATATATATATATAATTTTGAATGAAAAAGCTTTTAAAATAAAATGCAAAAGCTCTTATTCATTATTTAGCATTAATTGTATTATTTTTTGCTGAGTAAGTGATCAGAAGCCGGTAAGATGCGTGAATGTTTATGTGCACGTGTCAATTTTTTCGTTAATTTAAATTAGGATAGACATTTAAGTAAACATTGGTGTGGCGGTTCACTATTGCTGCTTGCGTAAAGCTTGTGTAACGTTGATGAGAATAGTTTGTTTTGTTTTAGGGGACTTTAGGGAATTTTTTTTTGTTCTCAATAATGCCCTGCCAATGACGTCATAATCGTGACATCTGTATCAAAGGATGACAAAAGAGTATCGAATGAACTATGGAATTGGTCTTTCTTTCTCTCTCATCAAGGGGTTGAGGGTCTCTAAAAAAGGTTCACCCCGTGGGACCGAGGATTTTGAGGGAATGGGAGAAGGGAGGAGGGGTTGAGGTAAACGAGGAAGAAAAGAATAATATTTATTTTTCACTTTCATAATTTCATTTGGAGAAAGAAAAGGAATGTCGGTAAATATTATTGAAAGGGGAAATGGCTTCAGTCAGACTCATTTATGTAGTTTTTAATTTTCTTTTGTTTTCGCCCGTGTTCAAAGAACGCATTTGATATATAATGCAATTCTACTCCATATTATCAGCCTTTTATATATATATATATATATATATATATATATATATATATATATATATATATATATATATATATATATATATATATATATATATATATATATATATATATATATATATATATATTATATATATATATATATTATATATATATCGTTCTCTTTATATAAAGTTACATTCTTTTTTATTCCTTCATTATATTATTATTATTATTTATTATTATTATTATTATTATTATTATTATTATTATTATTATTATTATTATTACTGTTGTCGTTTTTTTTTGTATATTTTAGATACGGTATCTCAGATGTATTGATTAAGTTAGAATAAAAAGGCGACTATTGTGATTGTGAACGGAGCATAAAGACACATGTGGCCACTGAAAGGGTTTAGAATCGTGAAAATCATTCACAGTGAAATATGAAAATAATTCGCAAACAGAAAAAAAAAGAAACTTCAAATTATACTAATCCCTTTCTTTTTCCCTAAATTTTGTGGGACCGTTTTTAGGGCTTTTATTTATAAATGTCACTAAAATTATGGACTGTTTCGTCCACCAAATATAAAGAGCGTGGATTCTTTTGTCAAGTTTTAACATCTTTCATTTGCTCGTATAGGCCTTCAATTTTTTGCTTCTCTTTTCAGCCTTTTAGAAAGGGAAATTAAATGACCAAATTATATGTAGGACTTTTTTTTCGCTATTATTTTCTTGTCAAAGAGAAAATCGCTCTCACATTATTTTTACCATTGTACAAACAACAACAAACAACAGAAGTTATCCACAGTTCTCTACATATATATATATATATATATATATATATATATATATATATATATATATATATATATATATATATATATATATATATATATATATATATATATATATATATATATATATATATATATATATATATATATATATATATATATCGAATTTCGATTCCCCGTATAGCAGATTTTAAAAACTTACATATACATTAGTCTGTGAGTGATTTAGCAGATTTAAGACTTATATATATATATATTATATATATATATATATATATATATATATATATATATATATATATATATATATATATATATATATATATATATATATATATATATATATATATATATATATATATATATATATATATAAGATGGAAAGATTCGTTCTTGGAGAACTTTAAATATAGGACAAACAGGATTGAGAGAACGGTCGCAAACATTAACAACTTTATTCATATACAAACACGACGTTTCGACCTATTACAAAGTTATATTACCCTGTTATAGTAAATAATAATAATATTAATAATAATAACGGTATATTATTATTCTTATTATTATTACTTATTATGAAACTGTTATTCATATATTATTATTTACTATAACATCTATCATAATCTGCAGATGTCCTGAAGATGACCTTTGTAATAGGTCGAAACGTCGTGTTTGTAAATGAATAAAGTTGTTAATGTTTGCGGCCGTTCTCTCAATCCTTTTTTGTCTTGTATATATATATATATATATATATATATATATATATATATATATATATATATATATATATATATATATATATATATATATATATATATATATATATATATATATATATTCACTTTTCATTAATGACCTTTTCATTATTACTTCATCATCTATCAACTCCTATTCTTTAGTTAGAAAGATTACCCTTCTCAATATTTGTTAATTGACTCAAGAAGGGATGCCTTGAAACATATAACCTCTAATCTTTTTTTCCGTATTTGAGGACTAGAACAATGAAAATATGGTCAATTTAATCCCTCAAAAACTCAATTTCCCTATCTTTCTACATCTACAACTATGACATCTTCAAAACCTACAACTCAAACGTTTGTTTGTCCTTAATATTTTTTTTTTCTTCAGATCTTTTTTCAAAGGATCTCATTACTTATTTTTCTAACCAAGCCTATAAAGGCACCTTTGGAATTTCTCCTCGTCACCCCACTTGCTTGCTCGTTATAGGAGTGTTGTTCTCAAATAAACTTCTCACTAACCTTCTGCATTCTCTTTCTGCCCATTGAATTGTTGCTTAACTCTCTCTGTACTACCTCTATTACAACGATCACTGCTCTTCTGAACTCTCCCGTTGCATACCTCCTCCATTAAAAGGGTTCATTCAACACGCCTTTCTTCACAGTCTCATCCTTTCTCTGTCCAACTCTCACATCCCAATGTTGACTGCTATGCTTAGTCTTACATGTACTCTACTGGTAAAATTACTTTCTTTTTAACTCATATATATATATATATATATATATATATATATATATATATATATATATATATATATATATATATATATATATATATATATATATATATATATATATATATATATATATATATATATATATATATATATATTATATATATATATATATATATATATAGAGAGAGAGAGAGAGAGAGAGAGAGAGAGAGAGAGAGAGAGAGAGAGAGAGAGAGAGAGTTTTCAAATAATGAAAATAATGTATTTTATTTCTTAAAAATAAAATCTAATAAAAAATGTCTATAGGAAGAAACTTTAATTAAAGACGGAAAAATCAAAATAAAAATAAACATTTTTATGTAAACTTAAATTTTTAAAAAAATAAAAGGATTAAGTTTTACTTTATTTTTTATCTTAATTTTTTACTTAAAGTCTAGAAACCAACTTAAGAAAAAGAAATAATAAGTATTAGGCATAATTTTTATTACTTTCATGAAAACTCACTAATATTATATATATATATATATATATATATATATATATATATATATATATATATATATATATATATATATATATATATATATATATATATATATATATATTAATATAATATTAGAATAGATCCGTGAGATTTATTATTTTTATATTAGGATTATATATATATATATATATATATATATATATATATATATATATATATATATATATATATATATATATATATATATATATAATGCGAATTTAGATCAAGAGTGAGGGTGAAGAGAGAACTTCGGATTGGTTTAGCATAGGAGTGGGATTGAGAACAGGGTTTGTAATATCTCCATGTTATTTAATCTATTGATGAATGGTTTACTTAGAAAATGGAGAGAGAAGGGAGAGTATTACGTTGAGAAATATGGAGGGTGAATGTGAAGTGAATGTTTTACTTTTTGCAGATGATGCGGCATGTGTTGGTGGCAGAATCTGGAGAAAAGATGAGAATACTTGTGAGAGAGTTTGAAGGGAAATGTGCAAACACGAGATTGAAATTCAATCCAGCGAAGAATAAAGTTATGAGGATTGGAGGTGGGGATGAGGAAATGTGGAGGGAGGAATTGGTTTGTAGAAGTGTGAGAATGGAAACTTGAGGAGGTGAATGAATTCAATATCTAGTAATGTTGGGTGGAAGTAAGGGTGGGACGGAAAAAGAATAAAGAACAGAGTGGTAGAAGGAATGAAAGTATTGGGGGGCCTAAGAAAAGTATGGAAGAAAGGAAAAATTTCGAAAGAAATAAAGATAAGAATGTTTGAATGTATGTGTT
>SEYY01002406.1:25000-27500 GCA_009176605.1 Armadillidium nasatum
GACAGAGACAGAGGAGCATTGAAAAAAATAGTGACAAAAAATAAGAAAATAACAGCTGTAAAAGCTACTCCTAAGGTGAGTACCAGTCTTGTAAACATTGTCAAGAACAGTGATTAAGGAACTCAATAGGCTCAATATTCATGGGCGTGCTGCAATCGCATAAACCTTTTATGTAAACGTCGTGAATGTCAGAAAGTGAAGAGAGTGGGTGTAGCATTCATAAGTATTGAACTATCGGACAATGGAAGAGAGTCCTTTCGTTAGATTAATCGACCAACCTTTGGCCAAGTCTACGTGCGGGAAACACCATCCCAGGAATATGATCTAAACTACCTTTTGCCACAGGTGAAGCACGTAGGATGTTCCTTTATGACTTGGGTATCCATATCATGGCACCTTGCAGTCCTAATTATCATCATACGCGAAAAGCTAACTACCAGGGATTATGTACACTTTTGGGTGACCAGGTTCATTCAATTGAGCAGAGAAAGTTTCTTGGAGGTAGTGCAATTTATCAAGGTAATAAGGCTCCAGTTCATTCAGTTCATGTTGTCCAGTTATGGTGATGGACATGCAGGAGAAGTTTCATGTCTTTCCTTGCTCCCACAATAGCAAAACTTTTTTAATAGAGCCCCTGTGGTCAATTTTGGAGAAAAAAACTTCGAGATCTTTATCCATCTTTAGAATCCCAACTGGAATTTCTACTTTTGCATTAGGAATGTTATTAATTAATATCCGGCAATTTTATCAGGATATCCTGCCGGATAGTAAAAACCGGATATCCGGTATCCGGTTGTCCGGCAAATTTGTTATCCGGCCCATCCTTAATATAAAGATAAGTGACCAAAAATATATAAGCATTTTGAATAACAGTTTAGTTATTTTACCATTTGAAACATTGAGAATTATGCTTTCATTGAGATGCTTTCTGCTTGAAGCACTGTGGTTGGGATCTTTTTCTGGGTCAGATTTTAAAGAATAACGTTTTATCATTGTTCAACAATATAAAAAGTTGATTCAGTTTGATGATGGTTGAAATCTCAAACTTCTTTGCTGTTAACTGCTCCAAATAGCTCGTACTTTAAACATCTTCCACATGCACTTCTTATTCTTGAACATTTTGTGTTTCTATTTAATTATTCTGATTGTGAGTCTGAATGTTTTTCATTTTTTTATGCTTTGAAAATAAATCTTTTTAAGGTGAATTATAATTTATAACATAAAACATTTCACTATTTTTATTTCTTTCCTTTCGATTCTCAAACATTGTGTTAAAAGCAATTACAAATCAGTTTACCTTTCTAATTAACCCTAAAATGCTTTCTTTGGCGACCTTATGAATTAATTATTATTATTATTATTATTATTATTATTATTATTATTATTATTATTATTATTATTAATGTTTTAGAGTTTTACTTTTAAAAATCATAAACACATTTAAGAAAAAATTATAAGTAGTTCGCGTTGAGGTATTCACGTACTGCAAATTCCTTATTAACACAAATAACACAAATAGTAGATACTTTGATACAATACCTTTATATATATATATATATATATATATATATATATATATATATATATATATATATATATATATATATATATATATATATATATATATATATATATATATATATATATATATATATATATAGAATATCGTCAACAGAAGTTCGTCCTATTAGGCTGGAAATAAATATTTATATAAAATGGAGATCATTTCATAAAAGCTCTATTTTGAATAAAAAGAAAATAAAAACATTCAGCGGGGCTTAACAGAACTGTGATTGGTTGAACCGGAAATGATCTCCATTTTATATAAATATTTATTTCCAGCTTAATAGGAACGAACTTCTGTTGACGACTGTACATGTGTGTGTGCATATATATATATAATTGAAGCAGAGAAATAACTTTTGTTAAAATAACTCTTTCGTCATCTATTTGACGCGATCTTCTCACTTTCATACCATGTTAATTTCCTCTGTCTTGTGATATTTTATTTGTATCGATAGAACTGTTTCTCTCTAATTAAGGCTCTTAGAAATTAGAGATTCAAGAGAATCTCTAAATTTATTTTTCGTGATCTTTCTTGGATGGACCAATGTGTTTCTCTCACAAAGAAAGCCTTCAAGAGGTCAAGGATTCAAAAGACTTTCTAAACTTTTGTTTCTTCATCTCCATCTTTGCTGTAAAGTGGTGCCGCTCTTCCTTGTATGGAATTCACATAGCATATCCATATTGGTTCCACTTCCCCAACTCTTGAAATGTTTTGTATTACCAATACCTACCATCACTAACAATCTCCAGCCGTATAGTTGTTGCCGACTTGACTTGCAGTATTTCTGTTAAGTAAAAAAACAAGCTGCTGTTACATACCTTTTTCTTTGATGTGCATTCCAGACTCAACTTTCCCACACAATTTCAATTCCCACTTTTTTCTGTTTTCTTTCTGACACCAGACTCTAATGTTGGTAATATTGGGATAATTCTA